>JANIHY010000209.1:56023822-56035167 GCA_027479065.1 Erythroxylum brevipes | reverse complement strand
GATATTTATTGACACTTTATATAAATTCAAAAATTATATAACACGATATATTGAGAGTCTATTTAGTAATTTTTATTTTATCATTTTTAAAATTATCAAACGATAATTGATATTGACCGATATCGATATTGTACCGTATCATAATCGAATCCGATACTAATAGTTAATACGATATTTATAATATTGGTTGAGAATTAAAAAGAGACTTAAAACTATGGATAAAATTAGTTAGGAGTTCAATGGAAATGAGCTATGCAAGTTTTGCAAACTTTTACTTGAAAACTTGGATAACATCTTTTTCTATTGCAGTTATGCAAGCATGGTTTCTAATCAGAATCTATGCCTTTGTATATTACAATGTCAAGCTGAAAACTGGTATCAACTGATAAGTTGGTCATCTAGAGTTAAATTTGAAAAAGAAAATGACACAACCATCTTCAAACATGGTCTGAGTTGTTGTCTTAATAGTATTTGGAGAAAAAGCAACGTCAAAATTTTCTAGCATGTTGACAAAACACTTAATCTTTGATCAGGTTTATACTAAATTAGATACGGGAGATTATAATTGCAAAGCGAATACACCTTGATTGCAGTGACTGTCCTAAAGGAGAACAAGTACCATTCCATAATGATCTCGTCTTGCATTCAATCAAGCTTCAGGTTTTTTCTGAAGACAACGCACTCTTAAGCTTTATCTCAGTAACGCTTTCTACAAAGGATTTTTCTGAAAAATCCGTAGATCAAGACTTCTGAAAATCATATTGAAAAATAATCATACTTGTGTCAAACTGTCAATAGCAGTTGAGTAGAGGTAACAAACCATTTGCACAATCCTTTGATTGATCTTGTCACCAAGCAGACAAGCATCTCTAACGTTGGATCGCATGGTGTTCACTATGACGCCAATTATGTAAAAAGCCCACAATAAGCAATTACCTGGAAACCGAGAGACAGCGAGAGAGTTGTTTTTCCTTGCAAATTGCAGGAACTATACTTGAACTATAAATCAGCATCGGAGCAACAAAAATGCTTTAGCCCTTTGTAAGCATGACCAACTATAGCGCCCTTCAGGGTCATAGTTATTATACTTCGACCACGAAAAGAATGGAGCTTATTAGCTTGCCATACTTCGTCCACGACTAAACTATATACATACTTGGTTCACAACAAGGACTGCAGTGAGCAATATTGTTTTGAAATATTTTTCTAAGATGATCATAGTTCTGCACTGAGCTAATTTGTTGGTCTTTGCGAATTAGGTGACATCTGGAGACAGTAAAGAAGCAGATACTTCAACAGGACAACCAATTCACATGGTTTCTACGGGAACTAAGAACAAGGTTATGTTTTGGAGTCAACTTATTGTTGATGCAATGTTTTGCTTCTGAGCATTAAGTTGTTCAAACAGTATGAATTGTCTTCTATATGTAGGAGTCCATGCAAACCTTTCATAAATCTTCATGAAGATATGCATTGGTCTTTTTTTTTTTCCAACTTATTTTCCTTGTGTTTCTTTGTTCTCATGGATTAAATTAAATTTGTTGGTGTTTCATGATTAGATGAACTTGCTGATTTTGAGGAAGCTTGGAAGGAAAGTGCCAGATAGCATGTTCCTATCACAGTCGATATTAGCTACAGCTGGATCAGGTGCGCCGCCGATGATATGAAGGTGTCTGCTCTGCTTTCTCAGGTTCAAAAGCACCTCGTAGAGGCCGCGGAGAGAACTAGTTCCGCCTGAGACGGGTCTAATCCAAAAAATCCTCTCTCTTACATTGTTATCTGTGACCAACTTAAAGAGTCCTGATATAAGCGTCTATCCAAATATAGGAGTCCTAATCTAACAGGGACTATTTCGCAGTAATTTATGAAATCCCAATGCCACGTAAAGTTAACTAGCGTGCGTCTATATACTCCCGATAGTCTCTACTCCGAAGTCTCCTCCGCTCATTATATTCTTCCTCTTCTCTGTTTGTCTATCCACGAACATACGCTTCTCAGATCGTTGTTTTCTTCTCTTGCTTTGTATTTCCAGGTGCGTGATATTCGATTATTGTTCACTTTTTTCTGCATTGTAATGAATTTGATGATATGCGGTTTACTCGTAAAGATTTGTTTTTGTTTTTTGTTCTTGCTCTTCCTTCTTTAGGTTCGACGTTGCGTTCCTTGTGTTTATAGTCTGCTTGGTACTATCTGCTGTGTTTTTATGTTTACGAAACTCTTTTGCTTTGAGTTTAGTGACTCAAATCTTGTAAGGGCTTCGATTGATTAAGATTTATGTTTCTTATTCATACAACTTTTCTTGGGTTTGGCCGGTTTAACTCTGACTTGATAATGTCGAGTGCGTTTTTGGTTCTGAATAAGCTGCTCTTTTTGTTTTGACAGAAGCTGACTTGAGACAATGGTGCCCGAGCCTACTGAGTTGGATAAAAATTGGAATTACGTGCAGGAGGGTATTCACAAGCTGACGAGGATTTTAGATGGAAAACCAGAGCAATTCACCACAGAACACTACATAATGCTTTACACGTACTTTTAACTTTATTTGAAGTTGTTTTATGGAAGAAAAATATATATATATACACGTTTGCTGTATGATACATTAATAATTTGTTCACATGCTGCAGAACTGTGTACAACTTGTGCACCCATAAGTCCTTTAATGAATATTCCATGAGGCTTTATAACAAGTTCGAGGAGTCGTTTGAAGTTTATATTGATTCCACGGTGAGAATCTTCTGTAATTAATCATGTTTCTGTTGCTACTTTTTACTTCTCTATGTTCTATCTTTATGTTGAATTCTTCTTTTCTTCTCTTGCTCGTTATAAGGTACTGCCCTCTTTAATAGACAAACAAGAAGAGTTCATGCTGCGGGAGTTGGCGAAGAGATGGAACAACCATAAGATTATGGTTAGGTGGATGTCACGCTTCTTCAATTATCTTGATCGATACTTTGTCACCAAGAACTCATTACCTTCGCTCAATGATGCTGGGCTGACATGCTTCCGTGATCTGGTTTGTTTAGTCCTCCTTTTCCACGCTGGAGTGAATAGAACATAAACTGCTTTTGCTTATCTTAATCTGTGCCGTATATTTTGTAGTTCTTTTAATAACCATTTCCACTTCCATGGTGTCAGGTTTATAGACAAGTGTGTGGAAAAGCCACGGATGCTGTACTTCTGCTGGTAAGTTGGTCAAATTAGCTGGTTGCATGTTAAAACCAATGTGATTTTTAGTTTGATTTTCCCGAGGAAATTGAGCTTCCTTGCAATGTGAATCAGATTAATAAAGAACGTGAAGGAGAGCAAATTGATAGAGCATTACTGAAGAATGTTTTAGGTCTCTTTGTTGACATGGGAATTGGAGAAATAGATTTCTATATTGAAGATTTTGAAGGACGAATGATCGACGATACTGGTGCTTATTATTCTCGTGAGGCATCAAAATGGATTCTGAATGATTCTTGTCCACAATACATGATAAAGGCAAGTACTTTGTGGGGTTTTTCTTGCTCTTTGTATTTTTGGCAGTTAAAGTTTGTGAGAATGAAACTCAGTTTAATTGCAGGCAGAGGAATGTTTGAAGAAGGAAACTGATAGAGTTTTGCACTACTTGCACAAAGACACCGAGCCAAAGTTGATAGAGGTTAGTGATTGGCAGTATTCAGAACAGTTGTTTCTTTTTAATTTCTTACAATGTAGGCAAATATGCTTACAACTGTACAACTAATAAGTTTACAGTTATTTTGATATTCTAATATTAATAAGGTTGTTAACACTAATTATGTCATGCTCCATCTAGAAAGTGCAACATGAGTTATTGGTAGTGTATGCAAACCAATTGTTTGAGATGGAGCATTCAGGATGCCGAGCATTGCTGAGAGATGAAAAGGTATCCAATGATTTATTGTTGCCTCAGCTTTTTCCAGTGTTATCCCCGGCCATTCTGCATATTTATTAGTTTGAATCATGTTAGGTGGAAGATCTTACAAGGATTTATAGGCTCTACCATAACTTACCTCAAGGCTTGGAACCTGTTGCTACTGCATTTAAGCAGGTTGCTTTTCCTTTATCAATTTATTTACTAGGGACCGTATCTTTTACCTTCTCTATATATGGTTCTGACGGCTTTTCTCCCTTTTACAGTACATCACTGCTGAAGGAAAACTCTTGGTCCAGCAGGCTGAAGATGCTGCAAGTAACCAGGTACTTTTTTTTATTATTTTTCTCTTCATTTGATAGTTGGTCAATTGTGCATCATTACTTTATGGCTGTTTCGATGTGGTGCATTTCTAACGATTCCAGTTAAACTTGATCCTGTGATTTGAATCGGTAACCACCAAGTTTATGATCATAAGCCTTCTAATTGTTTGGTCTATACTTAGCACACAAGTAATCTTGTTGCGCAATTGTTGCATTGGAAATTAATGTTAGTTGATTTCTTTGTAATGATGGGGTTTTGCCATGAAAGTATTTGTTCTAAATCCAATCAGCATATGTTTGGTGTCATGTATGTGTTCTAATATAATATTTTGGTCCCGAATGATGACACTTGTTTTCTCTTCAGACTGCAAATGGTGGCGCACAAGAGCAGGTGAATTTCTCATCTTGCAGCCCATCATATTAGAAAAGAATAGGAAAGGCCAATAGTTGACTCTTAAGGGTGTGCTTTTCAGGTCCTTATCCGAAAGATTATGGAACTGCATGACAAATATGAGGCTTATGTGAATGATTGCTTCCAAAACCACACCCTATTTCACAAGGTTTGGTGTGAAGATACTTTTTGTTTTCTCATTTTTGGCATTGATGTGTTTCTTTTTATCTAAGAGATATAATTTTCTTCTCCTTGTCTCTCTATCTATCCTTTTGGTATTTTTTTTAAACAGGGCATGAAAGAGGCATTTGAGGTATTCTGCAATAAAACAGTCGCTGGCTGTTCAGGTGCAGAAATTCTTGCAACATTCTGTGATAACACTCTCAAGAAGGGTGGAAGCGAGAAACTAAGTGATGAAGCTATAGAAGAAACACTGGAAAAGGTGGGTTTACAAGTTTATAGATTCTTCCCCAACTAATAGTTAGCTTTGTCAAGTCCTGTTCTCATTTTGACAAAGTGTAATCTGTGTGGTTATGTTCTGCAGATAGTTAAGCTGCTTGAATATATTAGTGATAAGGACCTTTTTGCCGAATTCTACAGGTAAAACTGATTTTCAGTTGATGTTGTATCACAACATTATTCATGTACTGATTTCTTCACTGATGTTTCTACAATCATGACAGGAAAAAACTTGCCCGACGTCTTATCTTTGAGAGGAGTGCTGGCGAGGATTACGAAAGGAATATCTTAACCAAACTGAAACAGCTATACGGTGGGCAGTTCACCTCAAAGATGGAGGGGATGGTGAGTTGACCTAGTTCCGAATCTGAGTTTATTACCCCACTTATCTCCGCAGTTATCTGAAGCATGGCTATTTACTGCTATTCCAGGTCACGGATATAACGCTGGCAGAAGATAAACAAAACTCCTTTGAGGAATATCTGGGAAGCAATCCACAAATAAAATGTGGCTTTGATATGACAGTAAATGTTCTGACAACTGGATTTTGGCCAACTTATAAGTCATCTGATCTTATTCTTCCTCTTGAAATGGTAAGTAATTTTTCTTAGTCATGTGTTGATTTACATTTATTTGCATATGAAATTTCTGATCAAGAAAGTTTCAAGTCTCATCTTCTCCTTTTACTTTCAGGCTAGAGGTGTTGAAGTTTTCAAGTCTTTCTATAATAGAAAAGCTAACAGCAGAAAACTCACATGGATATTTTCACTGGGAACGTGCCATCTTAATGGCAGGTTTGAGCAAAAGACTATCGAATTGGTTGTGTCGACTTATCAGGTATGGCTATAAGGAGCTAGCGAACAGAGTACTACATTTTTTTTTTTTTTAGAGGATACGTTTTCTGATTTGCGATTTTTGTGTTAACAGGCAGCAATTTTGATGCTCTTCAATGAAGCGGATAGGCTCAACTATGCCGATATCATTGCTCAGACAAACTTGACGGATGGCGATCTGGTTAGATTGCTTCAGTCTCTATCATGTGCTAAGTACAAGATCCTCAACAAGGAAACAAACACGAAGACGGTTTCTCGGACAGAGAATTTTGAATTCAATCATAAGTTTACTGACAGATTGAGGAGGATCAAGGTTTGAATTTCTCACTCTGGAGTAGCATTTACTTTCCATCCACTTTCAGTTTTCATAGTTTTCACAATTCATCAAAGATTAAGCTGGATTTCATTTGCAGATTCCACTTCCACCAGTTGATGAAGGCAAGAAGATAATTGAAGATGTTAATAAAGGCAGGGGATTTGCCGTTGATGCAGCAATTGTTCGCATAATGAAGAGTAGAAAAGTGTTGAATCACCAGCAATTGACTTTGGAAACTGTTGAGCAGTTGAGCCACATGTTTAAGGTATGTATGTTACTCGGCGTACAAATTGCACTAACAGGAGGATATCAATATGACGCTTTCAACATCTTGCATTTGCAGCCTGACGTTAAAGTTATCAAGAAACGGATTGAAGATCTGATTACACGGGACTACTTGGAAAGAGACGAGGACGATCCCAATGTGTTTCGATATTTGGCATAAAAGCATACCCGTGATTGTGAAATCTTTTTATTTGGAACCTTGCCCTTTTGTTCATCCTTTTTTTTTTTTCTGACATAGGATAGGATTCCCTCACACTACGTATGTATATTCCAAAAAGAGAATAGAATTCAATTTACGGTCAATGCACAAGGAAGCACAAATACACAAAATACGTGCCACTTCTTTGGATGACCTGTTAAACCTAATTCAATTAAAGACTTAACGCTGCCCGAACTCACCCAAGTTCAGACTTGCTGGATATTCAAAACCCTGAAGAACTGCCATCATTTTCATGTCATCTTTGGAATACGCAGGAACGAACCAGTAGCTCTTGTCCATCCCAAAAACCTGATTATAGAAAGTTGGAAATAGTAATCATAAACTACAACTGACATTGAATATTGCAGAAATTGTTGCTGCCTAAGACCTATATTCCAACAAAATGTAGCAACCATTATCACTATATACAAGTACAATGAGGAAGATAATGAGTGCTTTAAAGATCAAATAAGATCTAACTTAAATTTGTGTATTGTTAGTTTCAGGTTTAGAAAGTAAAATACGAGGAATATACCAACTGCATAAAGTTTCATTCTTATGGGTCAAGACTGAATTTCAAATAGAATAAAACCGTTTACAGGATTTTGCAGATGTATACACCAATAGGAAAATATGTTATGGGAACAGTTCTATTTCTTGATTAAGCTATGAAAAGCAGCAACAATAAAGAAGAAGATTAGGCAGCCAACAGCAAGAATGCAGGCATAAATTAGAATTTTTTAGGATAAATTTAGAATCCATAGTGATGAAACTAGTTACCAAGCTTTTACTTCAGGATCTTGATTAAACCCACAAATTTCACAACCTTGTGAACAGAAGCAACATGAATTTTGTAAATGGTAAGGTGAACCGAGAAGTGCAATATTGAGCACTAAACTAAGATATTTTTTCTACCACACTATGAAAATCACTATAAATGAAGCTAAATACCAATACGTTCAAACACACAATTGTGAAGATACCATTTGTGGGCACATTTGTAGACGTGCACAAACATGAGAAACTGAATAAACATCATTTTCAAGACCAAGGTTAACCTGCTCAAAATTTTTCCGTCGGCCAAGGTCATAGCACCATTTTGCATTGGTTCTCTTTTCATATGCCTGAAAGGCATAAATTGAGTATGAAAAACATGAAATAAACCAGCTGGAAGCTTTTGTTAACTAAGGTTATGCAGGAAAAGATATAAAGCAAATTGCATCACCTCAATTGTGGTGGTGTTGGCTATTACCAATGCTATATGCATAATTAGGAAGCCCATCACACTCAACGCAAATGTTAGGTTGAAAACTGAAATCAAGTAAGCAAAAAGAGGTAAAAGTGTGCTACAGATATCCAAACGAAAATAAAATGATGATTTTTTGTTAAAACGTACCAAAAGTGATAAAAGTTGCTATAAGGGTTCCTGGTGTTCCACTTACTTCACCATCCGTAAAGAACGCTATGAACAATGGCAACAATGACAAGGTAACAAGAGTTGTCTCAAGAAATGTGTAAAACTGCATAAAAGTGACAAAATTCTGACTAAGTATTCTGTTCCCAGAAATATTCAATTGAGTTTAATAAATAAAGAAAGATTTCTTCTGCATAGAAACTCTAACACCTAGAATTATGAGTAGCCTATTGATGTAACATGCAAGGAAAACAGCTTGTAACCAACAATGGAAGGGGAAAACTGCCTAGCTTAGATAGTACTTCAACAATGTTATCTTTGCTCATCATCTTGCGCATTTCAGTTTCATTGTAAGAAATGCTCAAAAAAACCTACTAAAATTGAACTATGGATGAAAAATATTTCCTTTGTTGACTATGTATTCATTCAACCCAACAAAACAAAAACCCAATTGAAAATATGCAATTCTGATTACAAAAGTAAACAAAACAAAACAGCAGATAAATAAGAAAGAGAAAGAATAGACTATACTATTCCTTAGGGATAAATATAGGCGAAACATAGGCTTTTTGGACAAATGAAGACTGGAAATTTCTTGATATGCACACAAATATATGGATGAGGGAAAAGAACTTCAACAAACAACAAAAATTATTGAGTTGCCACAAGTATTTTTCAACTGATTTATGCAAGTAAAGAGTAAAGTTATAATGACCCGAACTAATATCATGTAAATTCATTTTGTTAAACCGACTTCTATCCAAAATATCTTAAGCACACATCGACACAAACATACTAACGCCCAAACTTAATTATCAATTGCAAATTCAGCAAAAAAACCAAGTAAAGACGTTTTTGAATAACAGTTAACTTACCAAGAAAAGAAGAAAATATTTGTAGTTCAATGCCCCAACACAGTTAACCACCCACACACAATGGTGGTCCATTTTCAGTATACACCGTCCACCTAAAAGAAATCAATAAAGTAAGCTGACTTTAAGCAGATGATATACAAAATCATCATCCTAAAAGAAAAGTCAATCTCAAGAACTCACAAACAGAACAATGATGGCAACGGGGTGGTTTAAACTGTTTGCACTTTCTACAAAATCTCCTTTGCTGATTGGCGGGCTCACCAAGTATAGCCGATTGCTTCAAACCTACAATTGCACCAATATATTCTGATGCCATCAATGGATCTGCACTACCACTCTCCTCATCTACTGAAGGTCGCCAATTTGGTGGGACACCACCTGGATCCGTTAAAACAGTTGCAAAGTAGCTCCATAATAGCATGGCCAACTACAGTACCAAATCCATTCTTGAAAATTAGCATGGTTGGGAAAAGTTCTTTCTGTGGTTATCAGCAAGATTATTTTATAAAGGACACTGTTCTCGATAGTATTTTGTCCTACGTTATCTATTTGCTTACAGGATGGGTAGCATGCCACCTTGTGCATGGACAGAATCCAGTAAATATGTACTTGAGACTTCCACGTGGTTTTTGATTATCTATGTAGGAAAAATCAATAATGTCGAATCAAGATCAACTAGGCCGGAAATAAAGCATTGGGTTGAACCTTCTTTGGAGTCAAGGTAATAGCCATAAATAGCCATCGACTCCAAGGAAAAGGTTAGAAGAAGCTATACGTTTATTACCTTCCTAAATAACTCCTTGTGCTAGACATAAAGAAAAACAGAAAGGCATACTTTTAAAGTCCCATTACTCATGAATGTTACAAGATCCATACCTTAGAAAGTACATGGTAAACCTAGTCATTGAAGTTCATCAAGGAAAATGAAAAATATATTGCCAATTCTAGGTTCTGGAATACTAACTCAACCAAATCAAGCAACTCCAACTTCAAATCTTTAACTGGTTGATAATATAGTCATTTTCCATTGTATCCAATCTTGCCAAGCACAAGTTTACACAACCAAGGATTTGGATTCCATAAAGTGATACAATAACATTTCTAACAGAGGAGAAATAAGCACAAAAGGAAAATTTTCCAAATGTATGTGGTATTTACTAGAAATTTTCATATGATAATATGCAATGCAACCTCAAACATGAAGTCCAACTTTAAGTTACAAGAACCTTGTCTACATACAAATTTTTCCTATGCTTATCATTAAAAGGTGTACTCTGAAACAGAATAGGAACCATATCCTTATGTAAAAGTTCTGCAAGCTAAAGAAATGCATTTTACGAGTATCAAACAGGTTAACTAACCATTTATACTGGATAAACGTCACATGAACTTAATATCTTGTAGCACAGTAAATGTCACAACATATAAAGGAAAACAACGTAAGTGACTCAGAATGATTTGCAACAAGGAATGGCAATTCGCCAACAGTTTGACAGGATGCAGGTAAACTGTGTTCATGAAAAAGCAACTGCAGCGGTGCAAGAACTTGCGAACCAACGTCCCTAAAACACTAAACATTTCATAATAACACACTAATATTAATTTCATGCCAAAAAAAAAAAAAAACAAGGTACAACTTTCACTGCCCAACTAACTTCTTCATTGCACTTTAATGAAAGCAGCCACAGAAACATAAGGATCAGACATAGTAAACAAGATGACATATTAACATCATTCTATAAATGAAATGGACGTTGATGGTATTTGAAACCTACCAAATAATGGAACAAAAGCAACACAATGAAAGCAATTAGCGAGTCACGGCCACCACTAAATAGAGTTGGACCATATTTGGCGATAACAACAGCATAGTATGTGACCCCGACGATGGCAAGGACCAAAACCATCATAAGAGAACCAAGGGCTCGCAGCGCTGTGCAGAACTTGAAGACGTTCCAAGCCATAACTTTAAATTGGCCGTCTGCTTCCCTCCCCAATCGATTCCTTCACCAAGGTTTGTGTCCGAGAAGAAGCGAACTTTCTTAAAGGAATCCTGGAACTGGGAAATGGGTTGCCCTTGGATTCTGTAATCCTTAGAATTTCAGACCAGAGCATGATCGCAATGTTTTAATGGCATTAAAAAAGAGCGTAAAAAGAAAAACAAAAAGGAAAGATATGTGCGGTTCATGAGGCCCAAACTCAATGCTCAATATAAGATGAATTGGGAATTCGGTTGACTCGTTGCGCATCCTTGCTTCTCAGTTGGGCTTACCACAACCTTTGACCAGCCAAAGCCCTGCACTCCAGAAGACGCCTGATATGCTCGTCCCCGATATATTTTTTTTTAGTTTTCATTTTTTACTTTTTATTTCT
>JANIHY010000209.1:55967366-55993312 GCA_027479065.1 Erythroxylum brevipes | reverse complement strand
AATATTTTAAGTTCTTTAATTTTATTATTATCTAATATCAATTAAATATTTTAAACTTTAAAATTCCAGCCTTTAAGATTTAAACATTAATAATAAATCGTCAATTCAAATAGAAAGTAAAACAACAATAAATTCTCTCTCCTATACATAAAAGGGCTATACTGTAAATTCACAAGCACACAATAGCCTCCGGTCCAAGACCTTTCCGGAGAGGAAACGCGAAATCGCGGTTGCCGGTTCAACGAGGCCGGTTAGTCAAAAACATGCTTCCAGGTAGGCGTCAAGCCTCCATTGTTGTAAAATTATATAAATAGACACATATCTTTAAAAACTACAATTAAACAAATCTTAACTAAAAGATTTTCATTCCCATTCATCCTTTTTTCTCTCTCTATCCCGGTTCGCTGTTTTCATTTAACCTCTTGATCTGTACATTTTACTCTTCTATTTCGCTCGCTTTGCCGATTTGTTCTTTCTCTGGTTAAGCCTCTCTCTGATTGTCGTTTCCGGATCGGGGAGGAATCGACGCTGAACAGCGAGGTCTAAGGGAGAGAGATAATCGGAGCCTTCGCGTGATCGGCCGGGAAATGTCTCTCTCCGATTCTGACTCGTCTTCTTCCTATGGCACCGAATACAGGAATTTCCGACAACTCACTCGTGAACGTGAGTTTATTCGTTTAGTTTAAGTTATTTGTGATCTTGTGTTGCTTAATTCGTTTCTTTTCAGTCGACCTTCTAGAGTTTGTGAAGTTAGTTTTCCTGTTTGGTTGATTTTGAGTAATTAGTGTTAATTAAGCTGTTTTATATACTTTGGGATTTGTTGATTTGTAACACAGCTCTAGTTATTGCAATGTGTTAATTGCCATGGAACTTACCAACTTGATGATTTGGAGTTAGGTTAACTAAACACTATTCATATCTTTGAAACTGAATTTTGATCTAGTTTTTTCAGTATTCCTGCAGAGTTTACAATTACAGATGTAGTGTTTGGCTTGATAAGGAATTTAGTGCTTAGTTATGCAAATTGGATAAAAATGACTTGAGCTTGAAATATAGATTAGTACAACTCCATCCTTAATAAGGCTGGTCGCACAGCATGTAGGATATAATATTTAAGAAAATATAGTTTGCCTTTTCTTTTTGAATTTAATGTTATTGCTTTCTTCTCGAGGTAATGGGGAGACCACGACAATCAGTGTGGTCAAGTAGTAGCCATTGGTGAACTTGTGAATTTTCAGTAGATTCCTGATGCAACTTTAATATACTTAGGTGTGTACTGGATATGCATCCAGAAGAAATTGTTCCTAAACTTTCTCTTTTTGTGTTAATCTAAAGATCATCAGCTGTTATTCTCCAGCATATGATAAAGTGTCCTGGATTCAAGAGTAATAACTTTTCAAGTTGATTGCTATATCTTCATGTTTTAATCCCATTGGGTATCTTGACATTAATGAGTTTCTAATTAGTTTCTCGGCTATTGATGTGATTTTGTTTTCTTGCCTGTCCAGGATTATTGCATGAAATGCTTCGTTCAGCCAAAAGAGGAGACTCAAAATCAGCGTGGAAGGTAATTATCTTTCAACCATTTCAACTTTGCGGTTCTCATTTTATCTAAAACTTTTTGAAGAAATAACTTCTAATGAAAAAACTGGACATGTTCTGCTTTTGTTGAGAAGTAGGTTACGGAACGCCTTTATATATATACATCCAATAAATGACATAGCTTGACACAGATCTCTGGTTCTTCTCTTCTAAATTGCAAAAATAAGGGATTAAAGTGAATATGGCTTCTCTTCATAATATGGCTTCTCTTCATAGTGAATATATTGAGATTTAATGAGTTTAAAAAGCTCTGTACCTGTTAAAGACATGCTCAATCATCTCATCTATCACACTTTGCATATGGAAAAAATCTTTCAGAGAAGTATTAGGTCTTTTGGTTCTTTTCTTGTGACTTATTTTGTTTGGTTGAATACACTTTGGTTCCATCCACATATACTTCTCCCTGCCTGCCTACCTGGGCATTTGACTATTTTGCCTTTATTTAAATATGTTATCCGACTGTTTCTAATAAGAGGCTGTGAAACTTTTGTATGTTAATCAATATATTTCTGCTTTTCCCATATTATATCCACTTTTATAGCATCATATCAATGTCGAGTATCTATCTTTATGTTATAATTTTGTGTGCATATGGCTGATGAAAGTTTTCCTGATCTTATTATGTGTAGGTTCTCATAATGGACAAACTTACTGTAAAGATCATGTCTTACTCGTGTAAGATGGCTGATATCACTCAGGAAGGAGTTTCATGTAAGAATGGAAAGGGTGAATTCTAGATATTAGGAAAAACTTTCTTGATCCTTACATAATTTGTCCAAACATATACCCTCTAGAGCTATATTAGAGAATAACAATCACTTGTTATAGTTGCATAATTTTAATCATAAACTTATTATTTTATTCTCCTTTGTTCCTGAGATATTTATGCGCTGAAGCTTTCTTCTTTTGTGTGCATAACACTGCTAAGGAAAACTTGACAGGCCTGGTTCCAATTTATTCCATCACCACCAACCCAAAAAAGGAACAATAACTGAGCACATTGCATGTACCAGCATTTTGTTATTACCGCATAAACAAATATAACCATGTATTGTAGAAACAAGGAAATACAAATCTGCACAGGATACTGACTCTTGGCATGAAAGACGAACATATGGAGGCATCCTGAACAAGTTCCATTCCTGCTCAGCTTTAGAAAGCAATTGATTCAGGCTTGAACCATGCAACCAGGCCATTTTCGCATACTTGACATTGTTTCTTTCTTCTCTTTGTGAAGTAACACTCGTTCATTCAATTCTTCCTTTAGATACCTCCCTTAATTCTGGAGCATAAAAGAACCCATCTAACAACCTGCCTATGAGCTTGAAATAACCAATCTCGAGACCTTCACATTAATATGCTGCAGTCCAAGGCTGAAAGATGCTACTGTTAAGTTTCATTACATTCAAGGATAGGGCAATTGGTCAACCTATAATACAACCAGGATTATTTTGTTTCGGTTTGGTAGCACAAAATTAATGTACATCATCCACATTCCTAGAAGTTATAAAACTTTTTTCATGTTTTCCTGCAGTGGTTGAAGACATATACAGACGAAGGCAGCCATTGCCCTCCATGGATGTTATATACTTTATCCAACCGACCAAGGAGAAGTAATATTCCTGTTCTTTAGGTTACCAATCATATTGATTGTCATGGTGCTTCCTTGAGTTGTCAAATTGGGTCTTCCTGTCATTTAAGTCCTTGATTCCCTCTTTTGAGTTATTTAAGTGCTTTTTTTTAGCTTTTCTCATATATAAAAATTTAAATAAAAAAATTAACATCGATTTATGTATTATAATATGTGTTAATCAACAAAAAAAAGCATAAAAGTGTAAAATGTGATAACTACAGATTTTGGGTGCCTGAATTGGATTTACATGTGTTCTTAGCAGAAAGCTAACTAACTTAAATTAGTAAAGGGCTTTAGGTATAATGGAAGGTATTCAATAATATCTTCAAATAAATTTGAGGTTGATAAGCTTGATACCTGAACTTTTTTCAGACTTTCCCTTTTTGGCTGAGCTTTTGAGTCGTATGGTAGGATTACATACCATATTAAAATAGTTATCTGGCCTTCTATTGAATATTTGTTAGTCTTCTCCCCTTTCCCTTCTTTTTTCTTTCTTCTTCTGCTTTGTTTTTGCTTTTTTAATGTTTAGATTTGCCTTCACTATTCATACACACAAGCAGCTATGCATCTGTTAATTTATATAAGTCTGGATTTATAGTTGTTTTCTAATGGTTATCCTATTTTGTAGTGTCATCATGTTCTTATCGGACATGTCTGGGAAGTCACCATTATACAAGAAGTATGTGCAGAATTTTATTAATGATCTTAAGTTTTCGTTTAACTTCTTAAAGTCCTATATGCCCATATTTTCCAATTGACTCTCTTTTCTGGCTGTGAAGGGCATACGTTTTCTTCAGTTCACCCATTTCAAAAGAGTTGGTTGCTCATATTAAGAGAGATGCAAGTGTGTTACCACGCATAGGTGCATTGAGAGAGGTACAGCACTCATTTGTTATCAAATTATCATGTAGATAAAGGTAGTGAAACAATTTTTTGCCAGGTAGTTTAGACCTTTCCTCATAGAAAAGGAAAATTATTTGTGGATAATGATTTTCCCCCCCCTTGTTTGGCTGGTTATGCAGATGAACTTGGAGTATTTTGCCATAGACAGCCAGGTATGTGACTCTAATACAGAATTGGTCCAACATCTTATCCATGCCATGGGCAATCACCATTATTCTAATTATCTATGCATTTTGTTCGCATAATTTTGGTTCACTTTTCCACTGTAAGCTATTTATGATTTTTCATCGTTCTTGCACGATGACTGCTTAATTTGTGTTTGAGTGGCATTTTAGGACACCTGATAATTGATAATATGATGCAGGATAATATCTCTTATGCTATCCTTAATCTTTAATCTTTAAATAGAGTAGGCAGTTTTAGCCAGTTGGATGCTCTCCTTTGATCAAAACCGGTGGTCTGTTATGTTTATGTGCAGCTTTGGTATGGTGTTTTTGTTTGTTTAGAAATATGTTCCGGCTTTTGTGGCCTTTTGTTTTCTTACCCTCTTTTGCTCATTTCACATTTACTAGGGCAGTTTCACTTTCGTTCTCACGCTTTCAGACTAATGCTTTTACATTTAACATAAAATTAATCCATTAAAAAAATTTGCTGAGTATTTTTTCAGACCATATTTTAGTATTTCTGGTAACACTTTTGATATTTTGATTATCGGTTAATTTGACTTGGTTATTCTGTTGAGAATAGGAGAGAAGGAAGACTGCCCTAAAGTAATGTTTTGTTTCCAAGAAAAAAAAAAGGGTTCATTATAGAGCCATTGTTTGTGGTTTCTGATGGGGTAACAGATACTCAAATATAACCATGTTTGGCCTGCGGAATATCCTCTGTAGAGTGCTGAAAGGAACAGGATGAAAGGATAGATGAAATACTCCTAGGAATTTTCACCAGTGTCTTCAGACAGCAGTTACTAGCTTTCTAAATATTGAATATGAACTTGAGGTCTTTGGATGATTTAATTCTCCTTTCCCTGTTAGACATGTACATAAGCTTTCCACCATTTTTTAATCAGACCATGGGGAACATATTTCATAAAAGTCCTGTTTATTTATCAACTATATTTTTATTACCTTATGATGGTATGGTGTTTTGTTATGCCAATTTCTTCATATAGGGTTTTATAACCGATAATGAGAGGGCTTTAGAGGAACTTTTTACTGATGACGAGGAATGTCGAAATGGTGATGCATGCTTGAATGTGATAGCCAGTCGTCTTGCTACAGTTTTTGCATCATTGAGGGTAATGATCTTTAATAGTGGTTTGCATTATTGTGATATTATTTAAGAGAGATTTATATTTCAAACATTGTTTTTCTTCTAACAATTCCAGGAATTTCCTTATGTCCGCTATCGTGCTGCCAAGTCTCTTGACGTAACCACCATGACAACTGTCCGTGATCTGATACCCACAAAACTTGCTGCTAGAGTTTGGGACCGTCTAATGCATTACAAACAGAAGATTGAACAGTTTCCTCAAACAGAAACATGTGATTTGCTTATTCTTGACAGATCTGTTGATCAGGTATCTTCATTTTTAGAAACTATGTGATGATTGAATACCATTTATCTTCATTATTAACATATTGATGCATTCAAATTTTCATATTTAGATTGCTCCTATCATACATGAGTGGACGTATGATGCAATTTGTCATGATTTGCTAAATATGGAGGGGAATAAGTATGTTCATGAGGTGAGTAGGCAATTTGTATATCTGTTTCTGCTACTGAATTTGGTGATTTTTGTTGCTGTATCTCTTTTGTGAATTGTATATAAAGGACTCGCATTATTTAGGTTCCAGGCAAAGCTGGTGGTCCGCCTGAAAAGAAGGAGGTTCTTTTGGAGGAACATGATCCTATCTGGCTTGAGCTTCGTCATGCGCATATAGCAGATGTAAGGATGGGTCCTTGCGCCTTTTTATGGCTTGAAACATCCTCCAGATGCTTATTGGTCATTGTTTGGTTTGTCAGGCTAGTGAACGGTTGCACGAAAAGATGACAAACTTTGTATCAAAAAATAAAGCTGCGCAAATCCAACAGGGCTCAAGGTTAGTGTAAATTCTTTTACCTTGTGAATGCCACTTTCTGTTTAGCTGGTCATTTTTTCATTTTGTTTTCTGTTTCCCCAAACTTTGAACTAAGTAGGAAAAGGTCTGTTATGATATGGGTGCATTTATTTTTACTGTTCCGTATCTCAAGTCTCTGATAATTACGGCTATTAAAGGCAATTAATAATTTACCATTTTTTCTCCTTTTTGCTTATGTCTACTCAATCATGATAGCTGATGTTTTGTGTGGGATCTGTTTGTTGTAATGTCATATTGTGCATTTGTCCTATGTTTAGTAGATGATTTTTTCTTGACCCAGCTGATGCAGTTACTTGGTACGATAATAGATGATGGATATATAGAATAGGACTACTATTTTGAGTGTCTTTGAATGGAATATCACCTTATAAGTTGTCTGCATACTCGATCATACCTCTGTCTATTTTAGTAGTTCGGGATGCTCGCTGGAAGTTTACATCTTATCACATCCACATTTTTTTGTGGCGGTGATATATTTGTCGTCAAACTGTTAGAAGCCAGGTGGAGGAATGGATGAAATTTCAAGATTAGGAATGTTGACATGGATGCTGTTTGGCTAAATTCTGATAATGTTTTATTTTTTTGGTATTGCAACAATTATAAAAAACACTGTACCCTATTATATCCCATCCCAGGTTGAGGACGAATTTGGTTAATGTGACTTGTTTGGGATCTACAATACATTTACAGCTGGCAAGGATTCTTTTATGGATCCAGAACTAAGGGCTTTATCTGAGGAAAGGAATAAAAGGATGAGAGCTTCTTTCTTACAATGAAGAAAGAAAGTATGTCAAGCAAGCAAAATTTCATGGTTGCATACATTCCAAGCTTAAGGCAATCGTTTTCTAAAATCTAGCACTGGTGGAACTTGTTTTGTTTGTCTTTGTTTTCGTGCTGAGAATCGGTTTTTCTACATCTAATCTTTATTTTTGTTAAGATGGTAAAGGAGAGATGTTCTCGAATGCAATGTTCTCTATTGTTTTCCTTTTCTGATTGGTGTTTGGGATGGAAAAATTTGAAACTAGACATGTTTTATTAGTTGCTGTCTTGATATATTTCTCACCCTTTAGTCCACAATTTGTGTAGAGAGGGTGAACTTTCTACAAGGGACTTGCAAAAGATGGTTCAAGCATTGCCGCAATACAGTGAACAAATTGAGAAGCTCTCCCTTCATGTAGAGGTTGGTTTTTTACTTCTTAGCAAAAGTATCGTTTGTTCATGTTAATTAAATGTGTAAAATGTGCTCATTTGTCAATCTGAAGGACAAGCAAAATGTGAACAACTATTGTTCTACATTGTACAAATTTCAATCTTTTCTCTATTTTCCAACTGTTTAAGAAGAAGGATGGCATGGTTTCTTCTACATTTTTCTTTCCATAAATCTTTTTATGCCCTTTTAGACTTAGAGTTTGTTCAAAGCTGATCCTTAATTGGGGGAGCATTTCAGTTTTCCCTAGAAGATCAAACTTTAACAGTATATTAAATGACATTTTGTTTATATTAATATATCAATTAAAATTACTCTATTTAGGGTTTCTTCAAGGCAGTGACATTTTAAGTGCAGATTGCAGGAAAAATTAACAGACTTATCCGGGAATTGGGGCTTAAAGATATTGGGCAACTGGAGCAGGATCTGGTTTTTGGAGATGCAGGAATGAAGGATGTAATTAAATTTTTAACTACAAAAGAGGTGAGTATTTGTGTTGAATTTTAAAGGACTAATACGAATTGGTAAGTGAACTGATTGAGAGGCGAGCTTCTTTGCAGGATGCATCACGTGAAAATAAGTTGCGATTGTTAATGATTCTAGCATCCATTTATCCAGAGAAGTTTGAAGGCGAAAAGGGTCTTAATCTAATGAAGGTTGGCCTCCTATTGTTCTTTAACTGATTGTGTAGTTTGTTGTCCTTTTGTTGACAGTTACTAGGTCTTACCTAAGCTGATGCTTTTCACAGTTATATGTTGTATAAATTACTGATCGAGTAGTTTGCATTATTCTTTCAGTTAGCCAAATTAACAGATGACGATATGACTGCTGTGAATAATATGAGATTGCTTGGGGGAGCCTCAGATATGAAAAAAGGTTCTGGTGGAACTTTCTCTCTGAAGTTTGACATTCATAAGGTGAACAAATCAGCTCATGAAATGCCCACCTCTTTGATGACTTTTCATATATAGTAATTTATATTCTTCCCAATTGTCAGAAGAAACGAGCAGCTAGAAAAGACCGCAGTGGTGAAGGAGAAACAACATGGCAACTATCACGCTTTTATCCCATGGTAGAGGTATGCATAACTTGCTTTTTTTGGGATAATTTTGGACATGTGTACCATAATTTATATACGATAACTGTTTAACTAATATTTATTTGGTCGTCCGGCTCCAGCGTAATGGATCAGTTTTTAGTCGTAATTTAGTTTGACAAATCAGTTGTCAGCATACAAATAGGCTGCATCTTTTTTGGGAACAATATGTCATAAACTTTGGCATATATGTTTGTCATTTCCCTTTTCATGTAGGAGAGGAAATGCTGTTCTTCTTAAGTCTTGGTTAATGAGTTCCAAATTTTGATAGTTAATCGAATGTGTTCTTTTGTAAGGTTAACATTGTAAATCTCAAGTTTTTTGCCCCTACCACTTGGGTTATTTTTAAACCTAGGAAATAAGGACCTTGCAATATATTCTTTTTCTGGCCTTCTGCAAGATTAAAAGCACCTTGAAATTTCACAACGTTTTAGGAACTTGTTGAGAAACTCAATAAAGGGGAACTTTCCAAGGATGAATATCCATGTATGAATGACCCAAGTGCCACTTTCCATGGGACTTCGATTGCTGCATCCAACCAATCTCAAACTCCTCATTCAATGAGATCAAGACGGACACCGACATGGGCAAGACCTCGGGGCTCTGATGACGGATATTCTAGGTGATGTTCTTGGCCTATATAGTGTTGGCAATTTTTGCTCAGCCCATCTTGAAGTCAACGGGCTTGGAATTTTATAGTTGAGCCTGCCCAAAGCCCGAATAATACATTAATTGAAACAATATTATTTTGGGTAAAACGATGTTTTTAATCACATTCAGTTTGCTATTTTATTTTGTGGATACCAACCACATCATTGGAAATTTGATTTCTTCCCTTAATCTTTAGATAAGAACCTATTTATTCTTAAATGTTGCTTTCACGTGGTTCTCAACATTATATTCTGCATGATTGTTATTCCTTGATTAATCAAGGTGATTTTGTTTTTATGCAAGTTAATGCTACAAAAGGATTCTTATGCAATTTGTACATCGTTGTATTCCTAGGAAATTCAAGATCCCATAGAGTACATTTATCCTTGTGCCATCAGTTCTAATTCTATTTATTTTCTTGTACGGTACAGTGATTCAGTGCTTAGACATACATCTAGCGATTTCAAGAAGATGGGCCGACGTGTTTTTGTGTTCATTGTTGGTGGCGCAACAAGATCCGAGGTATGAAAAATTTAATACTTTTGGAAGTTCTTACAATGGTTTTCTTAATATTGCGTATGTCATCTTATGCCCTTTTTGTGCCTGATTTGATGATTAGTTGAGGGTTTGCCACAAGCTTTCAAGTAAGCTGCAGAGGGAAATAGTTCTAGGTTCAACAAGTATTGATGATCCTCCCCAGTTCATTACAGTAAGTAGTTCTGAGTTTCCTCACTATGTCTTTTTTCAGCAATAGGATCTATCCCTGCCCTTTCCAAGATCTCATCCCACATGGGTCAGGATTTGAACCCAATACTTTGGTAGGGGGGATGGAGTGGCCATCACGGGATCACTCTCGCAAAACCTCAATATTCTTTACTCGTTAACTAAACGCGCTGACAATAATCTATTTATTCTGAATTACAGAAGCTAAAGCTGTTGACAGCGCAGGACCTTTCATTGGATGATCTGCAAATATGAAAATTGTTGTACTGGATTTTGGATCCCATTTGTAGTCGTAGATTCTCGATTTGGTTGTCTCCATTTTTTAAAATCTCAATGTAAAATGTTCATGTGTAGTTTGCCTGGTCTTGTGTCAAGTTATGTGTAAGCATGCTGCCATATGCTGGGCTGTGGGTCTTGTAGTTGTGGGAGGATAAATTGGAGGTGCCAACGAATTCACTTTGTATATTCTAAATTACTGGTAATTGATAGTGAAGGGTCGAAGGTGAGCTTTGAATAAAAATGTATTTGAGAAAATATTTTTTGATTGATTAGAGTAAATGACAGGATCAGTATTTAGCAAAGAAAGAAGAAGAAACGGCTGAGAGAGTCAGAAGAAAGAGAAGAATTTGGCATGACACCCCCCAAAAGTGAAAAACGGCAACAGACGATGTAATTGGGTCCTCTAGCAGGCTAGCAAACTCATTGCAGCTTTATTCATTCTGCTTACAAAATGTTCACAAGCTACTAATTTACATAAGTACAGCGGAATGCTTTCTGAACATGGATCGTGGTTAATGAGGACCCGTTAACAGAAACAGGGGTCATTGATTCTTGCACTTCGGCCAATTGCAATACGCTATTTCCTGTATTTTTTAGATGATATAGACATGAAGGCCGAGTAAATTATTATTTTTAATGTAGAGGTTGATAACCATATGCGGTGTTTGTAGTGTTTGTGACTAGGAATGTTAATAATAGGCTTGAGTAAACATTATTTGAGAAGTTCCTTACAATGATTTAGAAGAAGCACTGAAAAAGTAAACAAAACAAAGAAATACAGATTATTAGACAAGAAAGAGAATCAAATCTCTAAAGCCCAAGCATTCTCCATATGAATCCGGCGCTCTTCCTCTGGAGTAAAATCGTTTGGGATACCAAAGAGAATACGAATATCCTCAGGGCTCTTGCCTATAAAGAGCTGTGCGGCCTTTTGGCAAGCCCTCTCAAACAAGTCGTGAATGTTTAGGTAATCCGTTGCCATTATGAGATCGAATAGGCCATGTGTATCAACATCCAGAAAACAAGCCTCCCAAGCCTTCAACTCTCCTCTGTTGGTTTCTGCATCAACGTTGAGATTGATACCATAGATGGTATGCATTTTCCACCACTCTATGATTTTGGCCATCGTGGGACCGTCCACATTAGGTAGCGGAATCTCACCGCCGGCCACACCATTTTCCACCATCAACTTGATTGTTTCAGACATGACGGCCATGTTCTCTTTCACGTTAAACACCTGGTTGTCAGACGTCTTCAGCTTCCACACCCTCGAGTTGCAACTTGACGACATGATCAATGCTATGCTTTAATACGCTGTTTTATTTACGAGCTCGTAACGCTGACGTGAAGAAATGTAAATACCCCAAGGCTTGGTACTTGGTCGTTGTTGCGGATGGAATATGATGACTTATTATGGTGGAATTAGAAATAAGATAGAATTCCAAATTATACAAGGCAATGTTCTTGTTTTCCAACTAGGATAAGGAAGGATATTATTTTTTGATTCAATACAACTTGCATTGCGATTTGCGGAGGACCAACAGTTTTGAGTCCCAGTATTTAAGTATGGGCTTCCAACAAATACACCCAACTTTCAACCCAACCACAAGAAAACCAAATAGAACAAAAGGCGGGTTTAACTCCGCTTTTGTATTTGGTCCATCAATAGTTTGGTGACCCTAATTGATTAAAAAGCAAATCTTATAATTAATTTCTTTCAAACATCGAGGATTTGAACCAATGATGAAGAATATTTTGTCCTTGAATTTCAAGTCACGGAACTTGTTTGAAAATTGAAACTATAATAATCAGATTCTTTCTTATTATGACGGGAACCTAAAAAGTTAATGCCTTTTTCTTCGACGAACTAACCACCATCGTCATTTTATTTCTTGTCTATTCTCCCTTTTGAGCGTTAGTTTAGGCTTCTTTTCAGTGTACCCCATAAAGAGAGAAGGTGACTTGTGGTACCTAATGTATAATTGGTTTAGGTCTCTTATAGTTAAATTGGTCCAAAGAACAGATTGTGTTATCCTGTCACGTTGTGGTCTACACGAGAAATTTTCCAAAGGAGTAGTAATGTTTAAGGTTCATGTATTGCTTGCTGGCTAATCTTCTTCTTCTTCTTTTTTTTTTATAATTGCCTTGTACAAGATAGTTGGTACAAATACACCTATACCAACGCATTGGCGGATATTTAAGATAATGAATAAACAAATTCTCTCCCCAGTAGACTAATGGAACTTGTAAAAACATCATTAATGTTTTCAGATTATTCAGCCAATCAAAGAATCTGTCTTGTGTTTTAAGCATGCATCTAACAAAATTGGATCCAAAAGGGCTTGTTTTGGGTATTTCACAGTTGTCATCTGCACAACATTTTTCATATAAGATTTATTTTAGGTTGAAAGCGTTTCTTAAAATGCTTTTGGGGATCTCTTAGTCATACTCGCATTGTTAATGTGTTTGATGCACTTTTTGGGAGAAAATGGCCACAAGAATAGAAGATAATGATCCAGAGTCAATCTTCACATAATTTAATCAAGGGTATGCGACTTATATGCCAATATTTTGGGTGCTCAAGTCAAGTCAGTAAAGATTTAAGTTTGGAAAGACTTTTTCTCTATAGGCTGATGAAATTCAAGTGACGAGTTGAAGTTGGAAACTTCCAAGTTTAAATAACAAATCAACGCATAATTGACTGCTAAAATGTGATTTAAGAGAAAAGTCGTCAATGAAGTTATGCTGATTGCATATTTGGCCCACAAAGATCAACCCTTAAACTCGTTTTCCAACATACCTTGTTCAAAATTAATTATAGACCCTGATTTTCCCGCGCCACATTGTTTAATTGCCACCATTTTAGTTTAATGTTTTATGGTTGATTAGATACCACTGAAACTTGGAGCTGGTCAGCTGATAAGGATAAAATATTGTTAGTCTTTTTATGAATTGAGAGAATCAACTAATTGTGGACCACAAAGAAGAAGATTGTGAGATTAAATATGATAACTAAGGTGGAGAAGATGGTAACAATGATTCCGTTTGGTGTATTTGAAAGCTAAGTCCCAACCGAAACTGATATTTTATACCTTTATTTGTAAAAAAGAAGAGCAAGTTACACATAAATGTGATAATCAACACTTTGCATGGCACATGGAATTCCCATGATTATATTTCGTCACCATGTGTCAAAAATGACTAATTCCTTTCATAAGTTAAAGTGGAATCGAGGGAACTTAAGATTGAAGCTTTGTTGTGTTTTAGAGGATAATCATTATGATTGTCTTTAATATAGCTAGCATAGATCGTTTGGGTTCAAAAGCTCATTGTTCATCTTAGTAAAAGGAAAGCCTATTATTTAGTGGGGGCGACCTAGTTATTATCTTTCAACACACGAATGATTTTTGAAATCCTGCCAATTTCTTTTTCCTTCATGGACATACTTTATACTAGCTTGTTTAAGTTTGATTGACGAGCAAAAAGAATAGAATAAGAAAAGGATATATACATATTTGCTACAAACACTAGCTTCAATCGTAATGTGTTTTCTCCCCTTACATTTCCAACATCAATGGAGGTTACAGTCCACTTTTAATGATAATAATAATAATAAAAGAAGTTTGTAGCTTGCACTCACTTGGTGTTGTCAATTGAGAATATTATAATTTCAATTACAAAATAGTAGTAGGACTCTGTCAACGATAGATCAATATAATGAAAAGAAAAAGTTATGCACCCATTCTATTTTGATTTTTAAAGAATTAATTGTTTCAACCCTCTTTATGATATTTTAATTTATGCTCGTATTTGATTGTTTGTTACTTATCACTTTGATTGATATTCACTCAATTGTCCTTGTTTCTTTTAAGTTTAGTATGCAGCTTCTTAATTATATGTCAACATTCTCATTCAATCCCAAAGTAATAACGATAAGCATAACCAATTAACTTTTAATTAGTGGAAGAAAACATGCTATGGTTGGGGATTTTATAATTAGATTTTGAACAACAAAGTCAATAGTTGTAAAATTAAAGTGAAAATTACCTTAAAATAGTCTATCCATTATAAGGATTAATGTTGATGATATGGAGACCCATCAACTATAACTATTGATAACCAATATAGTTTTGGAGCCCCTCTAATAGCAGCTACTGATAAAAAACATGGTTTTAACACTCATTTATCAACGCCGACTACTGCCAATGCATAAATAGTGTAGGCTTAGCCCTCCTTTAATTATAATGATAGTTATTAATAAACAATATGTTTTATGCACCCTTCTAACAGTACCAATAAATGAATAAATTAATGAGAAAAATTACTCAGACTACCCAATTTATAACGAGTATGAGAGAGATGATGGACCTCTAGATAATAGAAAGTTTTAGACAAGTAAAAGGCTAAAGGATGGCTTAGTTGATGCTAGTATTAAATGTACAAGTCAATATGTTTTCAAGTTCAACATTAACAAAAATGATATTGATTGATGCACCAAAAATATTAAGATTGAATACAATAATATATGCATTATTGGAGCTAGTACATATAAGGAGATAAAGAGACACAATACCTATTTTAGTGATTCCTTTGAATTCGATGAAAAAGCTAAACTAAAAATGAATGATCTTTGAATAATTTGAAACATTTGGAAAGAAACTGAAACTTATGCATATACAAAGGAGTTCTTTTCTTACATAGAGATTAAAAAAATAAGAGTGATAGTTATGCAATAAGAAATGTGACTGAATCAATCTTACTATTCTCACTCAATAGGGTGAATCCTTTCAAACAAAGATATTTTAGAGTAATCATTATTTTGGAAGAACATGAATTACAAATGAATTTCTAAAAAGTATTTGGAGAACTTTAAAAGACAAACCTTATTGAAACATTTCTAAGTTGAAATAAGCAATATTAATAGATTAAAAATAAGAAAATTTTAGGCATCAAGATATATAGAGCGAAGAGGCATGCATAGCATCTTGACCAAAGGGAGATGAAAGAGCATAATATGATAAACTGAGGTCATAGTTTATATTTATTATAGAACATAATATTTGGTAACTCTTTTGTCCTTAGAGCACCTAAAAGAATTTTTAATTAATGTTATGTTTTTCTATAGAAAGTAAAATCTAGGCTTCTTGATGCTTGTACAATAATTTTATGCATTGATAGACTCCATTTAAAATAGCATGTTAAGGTTAAATTCTCATAGCTATTAGGAGTTCCAAATGACTATACATCCTCTAGTATTGGCTATTATTAGAGGAAAAAAAAGAGTTGGAGATGACTTCTATGATGCCTTTTAGATGAAATTGATGTAAATGATAGTTAGATTTTTGTCTAATAAGGAAAGGTATTTTATCTATTTAATATGCCAATTTAGTAAATATATAGTTGCTTAATATGAGTTACTATTATGGATATATTTTTACATGTTATTAGGGATTAAATTAGTTATAATTTAGCATTTTTGAAACATGTTTAATATGAATTATATGATATTTTCCTATGTTTAGTTCATTGTTTTGTAGGTAATCAATTGGAGGAAAAATTCTCAATTTGAGTGTAACTTTCTCCATGGTTGTTTAATTAAGGAGATATTAGAGAAAATTTGAAGTTATCATGATGAGAAACAACTTTATAGAGGCATCATAGATCAATTCATTCTCAAAGATGCTGAAAACTTAGGGAAAAGTGGAGAATTGACAAATATAGTTCCAAAAATTGGGTCTTTGTTAGACCAATGTTGGTCGTATTATTTGTCTCAAAGCAAACCGACACTAGACACAAAATGAAATCAATGTTAAACTCATCATATTTATACCCATAAAGTTTTAGAAGCTAATCGACAGTGTAATGGGTTTTGGACTTAATATTTAGAATTTGGAAATGCAAGCAATTACAAATTTAATCAATTTAGAACTATTTCATGCAACCTTAGCTTATCAATACTTTTATTAGAAGACATTGTATGGGATGTAGGAGGCTGGGGAAAATCTCTTTTGTCATTGAGTTCTTAGGTTTAGGGTTTCTTCACATAAAAGAGGGAAGTTTAGAGGATAAACATAATAACTATTCTAGCTCTTTCTTTCCTTTTGTTTATTAACCTAGTTATCCCTTTAGCCTCATTACAACTTTACTAAAGACCTTTTGATTTTTGATTATATATATTTATTTTAGTGGTATAGATTAGATGATTTTCAAGTTTATGGAAAGTTCAATTTTATAAGAAAATTATAGGTGTACCTCACCCAAAAATTTAAACACTTGTATGAATGAATCATAACTTGTGAGCAAATTATCAAATGGAGGTATTCGATCTTAATAAAGGAGTTAGGATAGTATTTGCGTTGTTTTTACTTATATAATGATTCATTTAAGAAATATTATGTGTTTAATTTTTACAATTTAATTGAAGGCTTAAATATGTTTATGTTGGTGTTATTAACTACTAACTTATGTGTGCAGGTTAATGTTAGTAAATATCATTATATTAAATCTTTTGGAGATTATAACTCCTCCACTAGGGACACCAAGGAGTTTAAAGACCTATGGTATATTTTAAATTGACACCGTACACTTAAGAGAGGGAAATTAATTCTTATTTTAGTTAGTAGTGTTTAATTAGTTAAGGTTAGTTATTGTTAATTACTTAAGGACAAGTAGTGAGTTAAGTGTGGGATAATTTGATATGGATACATTTTATACGTTAGTGGTTAAATTAGTTATAGTTAGCATCTTTACAATATGTTTAATATGAATTATATTATGTTTTCCTATGTTTAATTCATTATCTTGTAGGTGATGAATAGAAAGAAGAATTTCCTTATTTGAATATAACTTTATCCTTATTTATATGATAGAGGATATATTAAATTTAATTAGAAGCTAATATGATTGATAACAACTTTGTAGAAGGCATTAAAGATTAACCTAAGATCAAAGGTATTGAAAACTTAGGAAAAATTGGAAAATTGATCAACACAGTTCTAAAACATAGGTTTATATTGAATTTATGCTTTCATGTTATTTTTTAAAAGCAAATCAGTGCCAAACATAAAGTGAAACAAATGTCATACTCGTCATAATTACAACGTAAAGTTCCCTAGGCTAATTGGGCCGGATAGGAAGCATAACAGTACATCAAACTTATGATTTTGAATATGAAGATGCATAAAATTACAATTTTAATCACCTCAAAACTCTTTTATGCAACTCTAGCTTATAAATACTCTTGTTATAGGACTTTATCAAGGGCTTATAGGCCAGTGATAACCTCCTTTATCATTAAGTTGTTAGTTTTAAGATTTCTTCACATGAGTGGAGATTTAGGAGCAAGATAGGAGGTAAATCGTAACAACTCTTCTATTTATTTATTTCTCTTCTTTCTTTGATGTTAAGATTGTCTTGTTTTAGTTTTCCTTTCATTATGTTAACTAGCTAAATCCTTAATTAGGGTTGAGGATATAACTTTTGATGGATCTTTTAATTATTAATGCATGAAGGATTATTCATTTGATTAAATTTGTTCTCTTTGCTCTTAATTGTTAAGTTTGTGATTGACCACCATAGATTTAATCTTACGAATTGGATGAAGAATTGAAAGAAGTATGACCCATACTACGAGAATAAACATTATAGATCTAGACAAAGATATTTTCCTAGACAAGGGGTGATAAGTAAATAGATTAAATATTCTTAATGAGTTTGATTAGGTTGAATTGCATATTGAGAGGTGATAATTATCTAATTAGATATACTTGTTTGCCTTGAGAGAGGGCACATATACATTAGGTTAATTGTTGTTTTGATTCTGATAATCAATCTTTCATGATAATTATAATTCCTAATAAGTGAAATTCGAAATCTTAATGGTTATTATCTTCAATCATTTTTTATTTAATTGCTTTGCATTAGTTAGTTTCATAATTTTATTATATTTAATTACATGTTATTTTATTTATTTTTTTGTTTGAGTAGGATTAATAAAAATATTAATATAGTTATCATAGCATCAATACTCTCAAATACTAAAACTTGCTATAATTGATTATGTGCATTTGCAAATAGAGTCAATCAATCACCCTTATAAAGTTATAAAATTTGATGTATGTAGTGGTTACATAAAAATTTAAGTCTAAATTAAGATAGTATGACCATAGGTTTTGTTTCAGACATTTATAAGCTAACTTGTAGAGGAAATTGAAAGTGAAACATTTTTATAAGAGACTAAATATGGAACGTTGCTTTTGAGTGTACAAAAAAGGATTTGAAAAGAAAATGAGTAAGGTAAGGGGAAGAATAAAGATACGCACAATTGATTGAAAAAGATTCTAGAAAAAGGTGTATGTATGCCTTTAATAAAAGAGTTGAGGTTGAGTCATGGTCAAATAATACTTGTTGGCACTTGATTTTGCTACACTTGTTTTCAATTGCTCAATCTTTTAAATTAGAACATATATCTTGTTTTTTTTCAAAATTTCTTACAATTTATTGAAAATAGTTTTTAAAATTTGAATTAATTTGCATTTTTAAAAAGGACGCATATATATATATATATTTATATAATAAATGAAAAATTTTAATCATGTTTATTTAAATTTTGTAGCTTGTAACTACAAATCATCATTATCATCACACCTAGTCCAAAGTCTCATAATAAATTTGAGTCTGGGGAGGTCTGATAGTACGCAACCTTACTCCTTCATAGTAACGAAGCTGTTTTTAGTAGACTCGCATGTAGATGTGACAATAAAATAGTGATGCAGGTTAAAGAGTAAATAACGACAACTGGCATGTTAAATAATTAAATAAATAAAATTTCAATAAATACATAAGTATATACCTGATGGTGACCAGATCTGCTACTATCTTACACGCTGCTAGGGGTCTTTACTGAGAGACCCTGAGGATTTGATAATCTGACTGTTTTAGACGGCCTCACGGGATCGTTCCCCACTACACCTAACCTGAAAAACCAAGTTGAAGGCCCGAAAGCCTTGTCCAAAACTTACACTAGCAAAGGCAGAAAGGACATTTGGGTCAGACTTCCTACGCGTGGTAAGTATGTGACACAAAGAATTTAAAGGGTATCGTTTACCCTTATTTGATCATGCGACTTTTCTATTTCTAGTCATTGCCTCAGTAAGGGCCAACTCTGACATATCTTTCTTGATCACTTCCCTTCAGTTCTTATAAGGCTTCCCTTTTCTCCTTTTGTAGTTACTAAGGGTTATTTTTTCATAGCATTGTACTGGAGCATCAGAGGACCTCCTGTTCATATGCCCAAACTGCCTAAGCCGTGTCTCTTTCAACTTGTCAGCAATACTAGCCACCTATAGTATGTCTCTTACCACACAATTCCAGACCTTATCTTTTTTGGTAATGTCACATATCCACCTAAGCATACGCATTTATCATACTAACAACTATCTTGTATGTCTACGTTTAGTAGCCCAACACTCTGCTCTATATAACATGGTTGGCCAAATCACCATTTTATAGAACTTCCCTTTGAGTTTTAAAGGGATCTTTTTTCACATAAAACATCTGATACACTTTGCCATTTGACCCATTCAAATCTAATACGATGTACTATATCGTCATCGATATTACCATCACTCTGAATGATGGACCCGAGGTATTTAAAACTTGATTTATGTGATATAATGTCAGTATCATTTGCTATTGCCGCCTCTTGTACCCTCTGACTTCCCGAAAAATTATATTCTAAATATTCCATCTTGGACCTGCTCATTCTAAAACCTTCCGATTCTAATGCTTCTCTCTAACATTTTAACTTGACATTGATGCCCTCCTTGGTCTCATCCACCAAGGAAATATTGTCAGCAAATAACATATACCAAGGTAGTTCTCCTTGAATATGTGTGGTAAATTCATCTAACACTAATGTGAATAAAAAAGGGCTTAAGGCTGAGCCTTGGTGTAGTCCAACTCTAATAGAGAACGCTTCCGTGTCACTTCCTATCATCCTTACGCTAGTCAATGCTCCTTCATACATATTCCTAATTACTCTGATATAAGTCATAGGAATGCCCTTTGCCTCTAAATACCTCTAAGTACCTCTATAGGAGTTCTCTAGGAATCCTGCCATACTCCTCTAAATCTATAAAAACTAAATGCAAATATTGTTTTCATTCCCTGTAGCATTCCATTAGTCTTCGGAGTAGATGTACTGTTTCTGTTGTGGACCTGCTAGGCATAAAACCAAATTGGATGGCCGACATAGAAGCAACTCTCTGAATTCTCTTTTCAATTATCTTCTCTTACAGCTTCACGGTATGACTTAGTAATTTGATGCCTCTATAGTTGTGACATTGCTGGATGTTTCCTTTGACCTTGTATAAGGGGATTAACCTACTTAATCTTTATTCATCCGGCATCTTGGCTGACTCGAGGATCACATTGAAGAGCTAATCTCTTGATAACTACACATTAGCTAAAATTGTTTTTTTTTATCAAGTTTAATATGTTTATCTCTTTATTAGTCATGAGCTAATGGTATGATTTACACCTCAATTGTTTACAAAAAGTTCAAGTAAGTCCTTATAGTTATTTGTGGTGGCATTTTACACTTTAATATTACTAAAATTGTACTTATTGCACCTTAGTGTTACTAAAATAGTACTTATTACACCCTAAAAGTGGCTACAGAAATAATAATAGAGGCTAATTTAAACCTTTTGTGAAATATTAAGTTGAAAATTACACTTCTAGCTGATATTTAAAGAAATTATTTTTAAGATCACATTAATACCTGATAAATTTAAATTGCCTAGTTATGATATGATATAGGCTAAATTTATAACTCATTTACTAAAAATTACAAAAACTTAACTCAGTTAGGATTTAGGGTGCTACTAGTACTATTTTGAAAATATTAAGGTGCTAATAGTACCATTTTGAAAGTGTGAAAGGGTAACATGATACAAAAGACAATGGTAGGTACTTCTAGAGTTAAATTTAAGTTTTAGGGAAAATGAAGGTTTAATTGAAAAGCTTTGGAAAATGTTCAAAAATTTAAAGAATAAGACTGAAAGAAAGTTAATATGAGGAGGGACATGGTTACAAGGTACAGAGGGACTAACCTGTAAAAAGTGAAAACAGATGGCTTATTCTGGAAAGTAGAAAGTTGAAACCCAAAAGAATGAAGGAAAAATGACGTTTGGAACGAAAGAGCAAAATGATAAGAGTGCCCCCCCAGTGTCATAATTCCACCACAACAAGCTGTCCACTTATGGTGCGTTACTTAAGCAAGCAATATCTATGTCTCACATGTGGCTTCGGTGTCATAATTGTGAGGAGAATATTTTGCATGCATTGCAGGATTGTGCTCTATTTGCACATGTGTGGAAATTATTTGTTCCGGTTCTATTTTCTTCTCCCAAAACATGGACAGAGGACAGAGAACTAGATGAAGCCAAAGTCAAAACACTCGTCCTGCCCGTTGCCAATCCACAAGTCCATCCTTAATTAGCGTGTTTTGTTTTGTTTGTCAGGGATTGAGGATTTACAGTCATAAGATGCAAGATGATCAGCGGTCTAGAATAGGCTATGTTTCCATTCCTCTGTACTCTAGATGGCAGACCTTCATTGGCTGATTTTTCATTTGACGTATATCACAAGTTCCATAGTCGTCCATCTTTTCTCATATGGCTTAATCTTAGGTGTTAATTTAAAGCAAACGATTCGATCTCATAGCTGTCAAAAATGACCATGAGACTGGACTCATCTTGACTGTTGAGCTTCATCCATTTTAATCTTAACCGTCAACTTTGGATAGAAATATCAACGATAGATAAATTCGAATGGATACTTAGATTTGTCCAAATTGTGCTTTCTCTTAGACTCAATATTCGAGTGTGACTAGTCAAGGCGCGAGGAAAATATGTATATGCCATATGGTTAAAGACAAAAGTTGGAGTAAGAAGATTAAAGAGTTTTTGAGTGGACTGATTTAAGACAAAATGGCTGAACCCAACTTTAAACACGAATATATTACTACTTTTATTCTCTTTATACATGACAAGAGTGGACAGACATGCTTAATGCACGATCAAGTTCCCACTCAAGTCCCCCTTTGGACGTAAAAGTTGAAGTCTGTGTTGAACATAGTCTGACACACGATTGTGTGTCACTCTGTGTAGTTATCAGGAATGAAGATTGTAAGATAGATACATATACATCACAAGCTAGAGATTGTGTAATTTGACGTCAAAGTTTAGTATGGAACGATGTCTAGGACGTGGTCATGTCACAAATTGTGTCTGTCATTGAATATCCTAGTTTTGTATTATTTAAGGAGTGTTTCAAACAACATAGATAGTTTTTGAATGTTTCTGTTTTGAGATATATCAATGCTTTTCTCTCTTTTTCTTCTTTGATCTTCAAAATTATCAAAGAATTCATGTTTTGTGGTGTTCAAATCTTATATAAACTTGTTTCTTGATTGTTTATAATCTACATGTCAATTCTTTGTAGATTTGATTTAGCTTTGTTAGCGTGATTCAATTTGGTTAGTGCGTTCTTTGGTATCAAAGTCTAGCTCTAAATCATGTGTGATAATCCTTTTGTTTTCATATTATTTAAAATTATATCTTTTGTCTTGGTCTAAATTTGTGATTTCTTTCTGACTACTTATTCATTCTATTACATCTTATTTTTGTTTCTAAAGTTTAATTAAAATTAATATTTGTCATCATCTTGTTTAGGGTTTCCCTTATTACAAATTAGTGCATCTTAATGACTTCGTTTTTTTAATTATGCTGTCATTTGTTTAGTTGAACAGGTCAAATTTCTGTTGCTATTTTCATGGGATAAAGTAGGTTAGTAGTAGAAAGTCAATAACAGAGTAATTTTCACTCTGATTTAGTAGGATATTTTGAGAGTTCTTTTAGGGAATTTGTTAAGTCTTTAGTCTATAAATTTTCACATTTGTTGTAATGTTTTCTTCATGCTTTCAATAATATATCAGCTTATTCTCCAACTACTTGCCTTTGTTCATTGCTTAATTAATAATTTTTTGGTTTTTTTCTTTTTGTTTTATGGTATCAGAGCAAGGTTAGGGCTCTTCTACCTTTACTTTCTTGTTGACATTTGAGAAAATTCTTGTTTTGTATTATAGAGCTGTTTAATGGGTGAAGTGGCTCAAGTGCACAAAATGGCATTAAGAAACTTGTAGGCACAAACTACAAGTATTGGACAATGTGCATGAAAGCTTACCTTCAAGGTCAAGACTTATGGGAATTGATGGCTGGTTCTGATTTGGAGATTCCAGCGGACACCCCTGATTTTAACATCCCATTCTCATATTAAGAGTTAGGACCTGAAATTTCAGTGCATGTAAGCTCAAAGAGAGATTTAGGATATGCATTTTTCTTACTCATGCATAATGTTAGTATATATGCACATGAATATTGAATCTTTGCACAAAAATATGTGTACATGCATTCATTGACAACTTCTGGGTATGATTGTTTTTAAATGTGATCTTATTGAAAATGAGAAGTAGAGGAAGTGGAAAGAGTGATCTAGGTATGAGTTGAGATAAGAAAGATTTGGAAATAAAATTTGTAGTGATCTGGAAAATATTCACTGAATATGCTTCAATCTTTTAGCCATAACGTTTTCTATAGTTGTTTGAACAAGATGATCCTTGATTTGGATTAATCTAGAGATATATGGCTATATTTCGTATGAAGACATCAAATTTCAGTTTTGTCTCTAAAAGTCTCAAAATTTCATAAAGTTAAGAATTTGGTGCAGTACGTTGGTGTAGGAATGGAAATTTCATCTTCAAAATTTAGGGGCAAATTTGGAATTGTTATAGATAGATTTTTGCAAAGGTACCTTCTGTAAAGTTGTAGATCTTTCTTTTATCTTTCCAACGGTATATAGTATGAAAATTTTGGACATCAGAGTCAAAAGTTATGATCCTTATAAGTGGAGATGTTCTGGGGAAGCAAAAAGTGAGACGCAAAAAGTGAGACGCAAAAGTGAGACGCAAAAAGTGAGACGCAAAAAGTGAGACAATAGAAATGAGACGATAAAAATGAGACGATAGAAATAAAACAATGGAAATAAGACGATGAAAAATGAGACGAAAGGAAAGTGAGACGATGCAGAAGTTAGAAGACAGAATTGTTCTTTAAGGTCTGCATAAAAGTTTTATATCTCGAAGTCCTCTTTCTAATAGTCTAAAAATGGAGTCAATCCGACATCTTTAGTGAGAGTTATGGTAATCGCGCCAAGGCATGTACAATACGAGTAAAGATATGAACATGTTGGGTTCTTTTGACCATAACTTCCTCTCTAGACATCCAAATGACTTGACCCTTGAACCATTGGATTCATAAGACGTTTATGTACATCTTTACCAAAACTCATGTCCATCTGAAATGAATAGAGAAAGATTGAGTGAAAAGAGTGGGACGGGTACAGTGAATTCACCCTTAGATAGTATGAATTGGTATTATTCTACTGAACATACTTCAGCATTTTGATGATATCTTGATATGTAGAGTTCCAAATGAGATAAGGCATAAATGGATGGGCAAAAGAGACAATTCTCAATCATTAAGGGCATAACTGGAAGAAGAAGCGTTGTCTAGCCTAAAAATGGAGTAGAAACACGTGAAAGGAAGGAAGGGGAAGAGAAGAAGGAAAATTCTAGAGAAAAAAGAGAGAATGTCATAAAAAAGAGAGAGAAATACAAAGAATGAAATAGAGAGAAAGAAGAGAAAACAAGCTAGGGTTTTAATTTCCTTAGCCTTCAAGAGGGATTTTGAAGTTGTTCAAGAAGAGAAAAAGTAAGAGGAAGAAAAGAGCTTCTATTTGAGCTAAAGATCTCTTCATTTGGTGAAGAATCAAGGTAAGATCTTTTTGATTTTTTTGGATTTTTTTGGAAGGATTCTAGTTTATGGAGTTTAGAAAATGTTGGGTTTAAGTATTCTAGAATCAATTTTAGTGATTTTTGCATTATGGGATTTTCAATTGGATTCCTATTGGATGATGATTTGGATATTTTGAAATCATATGGGGTTAGAAAAGAGATGATGAGAAATTAAGTTATGATATAAAGAAATCAAGTGTTCTTGAGGAGTAAGCTCATGAATAAGCTAGACATATGCAAAGGGTAAAGATTGATGGGAGAATTTAGAAAGATTATGTTCAAATGAAGTGTAAGTCTAACCTCAATTATACACAAATAAATTTTGAAATGGGAATAAGCATAAAATGTGTTCTAGAACATACCCGAGATTGTTATTAAGCATGCATTGTACATAGTCTATTTATTATCCGTGGGCAATTATTGATGAGTGTGAAATGGGTGTTTTGCATAAATGGGTTGTGCAGGTCAAGTGTTCGCATATAGGCGTTCCAAAATTAGGAAGCAAATGTTATTTTGGAGCGTACTGTGAATAGACCTAGATGTTCTCACTTCATTTTCTGCTTTATTTGAATTTTGTATACATTGATCTATAATGTATACATTGATCTATGTATGATGAATGTGTATATGAATGTGATAGATTGTGTTTGGATTTCGGACAGAAGGTCCGATGATTGTAATGATTGATCTAAATTATTGAAGTGCTCATTGTACGTGAATAAGATGAACTAAGTGTTTTCGGAATGTGCATTGCATGCAAGTGAAAGAGTGAATGCTCAACTATATGTTGA
>JANIHY010000209.1:55952329-55963097 GCA_027479065.1 Erythroxylum brevipes | reverse complement strand
TCGCATATACAAATGATTAAATGTGAATTGTTTGAAAGGCGAAATGCCTTATAAATGTGAAATTGAATGCATTGATTATTTTGAATGTGTGTATAAGATATGATATAAATTGTATGTATATGCATGAGTTGGGTAAACCATCGATGATGGTTTCTCGCTGAGTTCGCAAACTCACCCAACATTGCAATTATTTTTCAGGACAACGGTAGTTGACTCCTAGCTCCAGTTAGCAGATATTTTTGCCTTGTTGAGCGCGTTGGCACGAGAGCTATGGCTCACAGGTCGGTCAGCCGGGATCTTTTGGGGGTGACCTAGTTAGGAATTATGGTAGTTCATTTTAGATTTGTACAGTTGTAATTATGTCATATTTGTGAACTTATGGTTTTTAAGAAATGAAATGAAAAGTATCCTTTGGGTTTTAGAATTTAGTGATTTTGATATTGCAGTTTAATTATATTGATTCCATGTGGAGAATTGAAATGATCGAATCGTAGTGCACCCATATCGTAGGTTATGTATCGGAATGACCTACGGGCATCCCGGTGCGTAGTCTACGGTAAGGGGGCGCTACATTAGGTGGTATCAGAGCATGGTTTGGCATCTTTTGGGCATAGTATATTATTAGGCTTGAATTGTTACGAGAAAGGCAGAAATTAATTGAAATTGTGGTTTTGTTATAGGTCATCCATCCTTGGTGATCAGGTAGATCAGCCAGCTGACCATGGTTCTATCTGAGCTAGTAGGGAGTCTTCAGTGCCTTGATATAAGGAGCAGCCTCCGAGAGCTCCCGCGAGACGGGAGAGGAGGTATGATCGATTGCGTAAGCATGGGGCTGTGGACTTCTATGGCAGCACAGACCCTGCTGAGGCTGAGGGATGGCTGGAGAGGACCGAGCGGGTTCTCGACCAGATGGATTGTGATGCAGAGGAGAGGTTTGATTATGCTGTGTCTCTCCTCTAGGGTCCGGCTTATCAGTGGTGGAAGATTGTCCCGGGCAGTACCACCAGGCCCTGTATGTTGACATGGGGTGATTTTCTGAGGGCATTCAGAGATAATTACATGCCCAAGGTCTATCTGGAGATGAAGATGCGGGAGTTTCTTGAATTGAGATAGGGTCAGATGTCAGTAGCTGAGTATGAGGTTCGGTTCAATGAGTTGATGGGATATGCCTCTGTTTTGATTGCCACAGAGTCTGACAGGTGTTGGAGATTCGAAGGAGGGCTTAATCTGGAGATCTGTACCAGGTTAGCCCGGTCTGATATGGGTACCTTTGTTGAGCTGAGAGTTGCAGCAGTGCGAGTAGAGCAGCTTCTGAGGTAGAGTCAGATTGAGACTGGTCAGGGATCCAGGAGTAAGAGATCTAGTGATAGTCAGGGCAGCTCTGGCAGGAGCTTTAGTAGGCGCCAGATTAGGTTCAGATCTTCAGGAGGATCCAGACAGTCGGGTTTTAATCAGAGGGGGAGATTTGGGCAGACTGGCAGTAGCAGTGGTAGCGGTAGGGGTTCAGGCCAGATTCCCCCGTTGTGCGAACTTTGTGAGAGGAGACATAGTGGAGAGTGCTGGAGATTTACCGGGGCTTGTCTCAGGTGCGGCTCTATGGAGCATCAGATCAGGAACTGTCCAGAGACTTTGGGAGTTCAGTCTGCTGTGAGTGGGAGAGTTGGTAGTAGTTCGACAGTACAGCAGAGCCGAGGTGGTGGACCTGGATTTAGGGGCCGAGGCAGAGCTCGAGGGAGAGCTGGAGATTCCTTTGTGGGGACCGAGGGTCGTGGCAGTCGACCGCAGTCCCAGGCCAAGGTCTACGCCATGACTAGGCAGGAGGTCCAGGATTCTCCGGATGTCATCGTGGGTATGCTCTTGATTTCCAACTTTGAGGTTTATGCTTTGATAGATCCAGGTTCCACGCATTCTATGATTGCACCGCATGTGGCATGTAGATTGCATGTAGATAGGGAGATGTTGCAGTATGGGCTAGAGGTGAGTATGTCTCTAGGTAGTACCACTGCTTTAGGAGAGGTCTGCAAGGGGTTTCTGATTGTGATTGATCAGGCAGTGTTGAGTGCAGACCTGATAGTATTGCCTTTGAGGGAGATAGATGTGATTTTGGGGATGGACTAACTCACTGCACATAGGGCTGTGATGGATTGTTAAACCAAGGAGGTTGTGTTAGCGTCTCCTGGTCAGCCTAGAGCTGTATTTCGAAGTGTTAGTCAGGCAGTGCTAGCCAGGATGATTTCGTTTATGAATGCCCTGAGGTTGATGCAGGAAGGTTGTGAGGCGTATTTGGCTCATGTGGTGGATTCCAGGGTTGAGCAGAGGTTGCAGGATATTCCCGTGATTAGGGAATTTCTAAATGTGATTCCCGAGGAGTTACCGGGTTTGCCGTCGGATCGGGAGACAGAGTTCTCGATTGACCTCGTTCCAGGTACCGCTCTTATATCGATACCTCCGTATAGGATGGCACCGGTGGAACTGAGGGAGCTTAAGGCTCAGTTGCAGGAGCTGCTGGATAAGGGGTTCATCAGGCCGAGTGTTTCATCATGGGGAGCTCCTGTATTACATGCTCATGTATAACAGGCCAAATCACCTAAAAGTGGTTAGTTACATAGATTCAAACTATGTTGGTTGTATGGTCATAAGAAAATCCACATTCGGTTATATGTTCCTATTAATTAGAGGAGCAGTTTCATGGAAGAGTGGAAAACAATCTACCATTGTTGCTTCCACTATGGAGGCTAAATTTGTGGGATGCTTGAAGGCCACTATTTATGTATTATGGTTGCAAAATTTTATCCTGAAGTTTGGTATTTCTGACAGTATAGCAAGGTCATTAAGAATTTATTGTGATAATTTCACACCCATCTTCTTCTATAAGGATGACAAGTACTCAAAGGGAGCAAAATTCATGGATTTGAAGTACTTGTCTACTAAGGAAAAAGTGTGGAAACAAAAAGTATTGATTAAGCATAATGGTACCAACTTAATGATAGAAGATCCATTAACTAAAGGATTGCCACCCAAAATATTTCTTGATCATATTAAAAGGGTGGGCATTATGGAAAAGTCCTTGTTAACTTGATAGTGTGATATGTATATATACACATAGTTGACTTACTCGTTTTGTGATGACATTTGTGAATTCAATTAAAGTTGTGTTTTTTTTTATTTGCTTGTTGTCCATATTATATTGTATATATGTTTTATTTTGATGTGTGATAGGCTATGTCTTTTGAAAGACAATAAAATTGAAGATTATAATGTTCCTTAATTAAAGTTATCATGAGCTACGTAGGTTATATGATCCATGGAAGGAATCAGTTATTAAATTACTTATAATTTTCATGATCTATTCACTTTACTTCAATTAAAGGTGTTGACTTGATAAAGTCAATGTATAGAGTGCATTTATAGTTTGTTATTAAATTACCAAGTCATTACATAGGCTAAGTGGGAAATTGTTATATTATTTTTAATAATCTATAGTGGCTCATGTCACTTGTTGGGTTGTTTTTAGTGAAATGGGTCTAATATGATGGTTACTAGACTAAAAGATATTAGATTCATATTGTTTATAAATCCTTCCCCCTCTATTTTTAAATTTATGATGATTACCAAAGACAAGATAGAAAATAACCATAAATTTTTACCACAGATTCTTGACCATTAAAGAATCATGAATAGCAACAACACAGAGAGGAAAAAAAACTTCAACAAAGAAAATGACTCTAGTTTGTTACACATAAAGCTATATAAATAGATATGGATCAAGGTAAATTCCTATTAATTTTATTGTTTATATGAAATCAGAATTAAAAGTTTTCTATGTACTGTTTTTACATCCAAACATTGATTCCTATTAAACGAAACCATTTGTTTCTTTGAGCTCAGTAGGAAGGAAATAAGAAAAAGAGATTTCAATGGATTCACTTCTGCAACTTCTAGCCAATGGCTTTTGGTCTCAAGCTTTATTTATTTCTTATTAGCTTTTACATCTAAAAAGAGAAGTAATCTTAAATGTTGTTTTTTTAGTCTATGCTCTATAACCAATTAGTTGGTTGTAATTTAGTGTAATAATTAATTAAAGATATTATTTATCTTATACATATTTATATGCATATGATAAATTTCAAAGGATAAATATACATTGCAAATGAAATTATGATGAATTCGTTATTATGAGATTCATATGAAATTTATGTATTATCCTTAAATTGTTCTATTGAGACTCGACATTGATAGAGTGTAAAAATATTAGTATACATTAAGTTTCTTTCTTATAAAAAAAGCATTCAATCTTATAGACTAAAGTATATAGATACTTAAATACATGTGTGAGTGTTTTTTAAAGAACAAATTCACTGAAATGACCCATGAACATTACTTGTATGTATATGAAAATTCTTGTTGTGATGATTGCACAAGTGATCCTCTGACTTGAGATCTCTAAAGTATCTTATATAAGGATTATTATGTTTTGAATTTGCTTAAAACATATTGTAATCATAGGTAGCTAAGTTGGTAATCATTGGATATAATATAAATTATACAGAGGTAGTTGAGTAATCAATATGTAATTTATCACCCTAAAGTAATTAGGGAGAATGTTCTCTTATTCTCGATTAATATTGATTCGAAAAATCCTTAGTTAAGGTGGAATGACATTTTGAGAATAGTTTTCAAATATCATTAATTGAATCAATTGCTAATGATTGAGTACTAATATAATTGGACTCAAATAGAGTAGACATTATTTATGTATTCTATGTCTCGTCGAAAGATTATATAATGAAAGTGTTTAATTACATGGTATCAAAACCCAAAATTAGGATCTTACATGGGCATTTTTGGAAATATGTATCAAGTTACATATGTCTTGACATGTTTTAGCATGCAGCAACAACTGATCCTTAGTTAAGATGCATATGTATGAGGAACATGCATGAAAGAAAAAAAATTGTTAAGAGCGGAATAAGAGAATGATGATCTGGCATAATGTAAGGAAAACATAATTTGGGAGATACAAATCTGACTTGATGAATTTTTTACAATCACAAGAAATTAAGTTTGCAAATAAATTGCAATGTGTGGAGAAACTAGCATGAATAAGCAAACATTAGAATAAGTCAAGATGAGGTATGAGGAAATTCAAAGAATGGAAAAAATCATTCGAGAAAGCAAGTCAATTAGGGAAATTGAAAATAAAGAGCGACAATGTTACCCCATTGAGGAATCAATTATTTAAGGAATGGCAAGAATTAATCAGGGGGGCACATGGAGTTTGGTAATAATTGTTTTGAGTTAATAATTACCCCGACAGCACTTTGGTATTAAAGATTAAAGTGATCCAAGAAAAAAATTTGATGATGTATTAAAGGTATTCGAAAAGTTGAGAAGAATAGTTTGATTACGTGAAGAAAAACGTGTAAAGCGTTTGAGTAATGAAAGTAAAGAGAATTTTGAGGAATTGGACTGATATAAATTATAACATATGGTTTTGGAGATTTTATAATATGCACTAATGTTGTATAAGAGATTAGGCTAAACTCCAATGTAGCATAATAAAGTGATTTCATATGCATGGAAACAACTAAAGTTCTATAAGTTAACTATTTGATACATGATTTAGAGCTGCCACACTAATGATTGTTTTGAAAGTTTGGAGACAATATATGTATAGGAACATCTTGGATATACATATACAAGTACATATCATAAAAGTTTGAGGCAATCATTAAAGTGAGAGAATTGAATATGAGACTGAGAAAATTGATATAAATACCGAAAGACTATGATTATACAAATGAGAAATTCCAAGTAAAGCTAGTATTATATAAGATAAATTAAGCAAAAATTCAGATTTTGAGGTTATCAGATCCAGTGCAAAAAGAAACATAGAATGTGGAGTCAATTTTGGGCAAATCAAAGTACTATTTTCTATGGAATTGAAGGTTAGTTTCACATGAAAGGATAAACCCAGCCTAAGTTGAGGATTTAGAAATTGTGAATCTTATTGAGGGATTGAAAGCAGATCTGAAGTTTGAGTTCGAATAGGAAGAATGATACATGGTGATTAAAATAAGAAGTATGTGTAATCAATAAAGGTGATAGCGCAAAGAGATTGTTAAAAAAGTACAAGTGGCAACGTAAGTTATACATCCTAGCAGGAATACGCCAAAAAATCATTTAGCGACTAAGAGTGTCAAATCAAGTGAGTGAATGTTTGAATTGACGATCGTAACAGTCAAAAATATGCTTAAGGCATATAGTTTGAAGTTCATAGGAACATGAGATCCAATTATGAGGAGTTATATGATAGAAAGAGTTGTTGTTTTTGTATTATGATGAGTAAGGCCTGCAAGTTGTTGAAGGTCAGAATTGAGGATGTTATTTGACAGGTGAAATTCAATGTTAGAAATTAAGAGATTCGAGAAAGATGAATGAATTAGAAGGATCAACGTTAAAAGCATGAAATACAGTAAGAATAGGCATAGGAGTTAAGTATGCTAGCACTACATTGATATGAATTATCAAGCGAAAGACAAATTACCTCTGAGAGTATCACCATGCTAAGGTGTGCTCGGGCTAGAATGAAGGGTTAGTTAAGGCCCGACGTGAATAGGTCTATATGAAATAGTTATGAGAAGTGCTAATGATGAAAGATGTCTTAAATTCTCAATATGATATATGTGAGTATGTTAAGGATATTGATATAATATGATATGGGTGTTATTGACATAGGAAGTGGAAAATGGTAAGTAGTATGAAGTATAATAAGGAAACAGATAGGATGGTGTTATATCTAACAAGTCATGGAGGGATTGATTGAATCCGTTAACTAGGGTCATTGGAAAGAAAGTATTTGAGTGATGAAGTAAAATAGAAAACAAAGGAGTACAAGAGGAAGCGAACCCCTACCCTAGATCAGTCAGGTATAAATTTCGAGGACGAAATTCCTTTAAGAGGGGGAGAAATGTTGGCCCCCAATTTTTTTTTCTTGATGAGTAAGTATGATTTACATCAACTATAATGTCTTTATGAAAGTTTATGGAGTTAATTATTATGTTGATGTTAGAAAGATATATAGGTTGATTGAATTAAAGTATTAAAGTTATAAGAATGTTCAAGGGTATTTTTGGTAAGACACTTAAGGATAAAGAACACAAGGCATCTAAGGAAAGATTTTAATTAATTTAGAATTAATATGATATTTAAGAAGATTAAAGAGGTTAGGAGGAAAATGAAAGAAGGGGCAAAATGGGAAGACCAAAGAAGAGGAGGGGTATTTTTGGAAGGACAAGACCAAAATGTGGTCTTACATTTAAGAGAAAGAAAAAGTGTGAATTGGGGCATTCTAGAAGAAGTTAGATGCATGGATGAGAAAAAAAGAAGAGAGAATAAGGAGAAAGTTTCAGTTTTGAGAGGAAAGAAAGAAGAAAAGCTTGGGTTTCAAATGTTTAAGCCTCCAAGAGAGATTTTGAGGGTGTTCAAGAAGGGACAAAGGTAGAGAATGAGAAGAGCTTCCATTTGACTCTCTTCATTTGGTGAAAAACCAAGGGGATCAAAGAGGCTTATTTCAGTTAGATCATCTCACGATGTACATATTAAAGATACAACAGGAAAGAACCTTTAGTACCTCAAGTTGTTTACAAAGAGAAGAGGCATTTTGAGCAAGTCTCTAAGTAAGAAAATCAAGGTGGGTACATGTTTATAATAGAATAAATAAGCCACTACTGTTTTTTTAAAATCAAAGAAGTTTACTTATTTCAATTGCATCATAAGTGTTGCATCTATTGCTTTTGAATGATTTATGAAATCTGCTATATGTTTGCTACATGAATTGTGTGATGATTTATAAAAAGACTTTACAAGTGATTTATGGAAGGATAACATGTTTATGAAGTCATGTTTTTGAAATATCTAAAGTTTATGAAAAGCAAGTTTTCAAGAAGTGCCATTTTGGGCAACAAGTTTACAAGTTATGAAATATGTGTTATGTAGGTTTGTGGTAGTCCCTCAAGAATTGTCATGTGTATGTTGACCAAGTTATAGACTTCTCCCGCCTGCTCGTTAGTGACACGGAGCTCCTTCATAGACTTCCTTAAGTTTACTACTACATATGACTATTATGTGAAAATGTGTAGTGTGTCATATTTATGGATCTACCCAAACCATTATGATGTGCTTATGTTCTGTTAACAAGTTGATGCATTCACGTTTTGTAATTTGTGGATTTTGGCTGAAAGCTTAAGAAACATGTTTTTTATGAACTCGATGGAAATTTTCTATAAACAATAAAATGGTTTCAAAGGTTTTGCTTATTTTTTTTGTTATAAACTATTACCCACGAGCTTTCAAACTCACCCCCTTTTTACCCTATCTTCAGGTGATAGCTAAGAGATCAAGTGATTAAGAACCTAAGGGAAATTCTCCGAATTTGCTTAATTTGTATTTTGATTTGGTTTTGAGAAAGCAGCAAGCTTATTTGTTCAAGAACCTTTTGTAATTTGAGATTTTGAGACGATGATGTAATGTGGCTTAGAATGTCGTTAAAGATTTGTAAAAATTTATTCTTTTACTGATAATGAAATATGAATGATGAATGGATGATGTGGGTTGAAATTAGATATATGTGAAGAAGTTATCAACTTGAGTTGATGATTTTGGAACATGAATTGTTGATACATATATATATAGATAGATATATATACCTAAGTGAGGTTTATAGAAAGGAAAGGCAAGAATTATGATTGATCAAATGTGGTTAGATGTGATGAGACAAATGAGTTAAGATTTGAGAGTTTCATAAAGTCAAATGGGTAGCTGAATGGATGTGTTCAGGACATTCCAAGGTTTCACAGTGCAAAATTACAAGTCTTCCATAAGGAGTAAAATTTGTGTTATAACTTCAAGGGAAAATTTGGATTGGTCTAGGCTAAATTAGAACAAGTTGTCTTTTAGAAAGTTGTAGGTATTTCTTCTAGCTTTCCAATGGTATATAGTCCAAAATTTTTGGACCTTTGGATCAAAAGTTATGGTCCTTAGAAAGGGAAATGTTTAGGAGTATAAAGATGCATTGTCTATAAAGATGTATCGTCTATGAGACGTCACATCGTCTTTGATAATGTCAATTCATCTGTAGGGATGCATCGTTTGTAAATATGTATCGTCTGTGATGATGTCATATCATCTGTGATGACGTCATATCGTCTTAAGAGTTGCATCATCTTAAGTTGACTTTGCTTCGTCTTAAGTTAACTCCTCTTCGTCTTAAGAGTTGTATCGTCTTAAGTTGACTTTACTTCATCTTAAGTTGACTATGCTTTATCTTGAGAGTTCCATCGTCTTAAGTTGACTTTTCTTCTTCGTAAATTGACTTTGTTTTGTCTGCTTTTTGCTTCATCTGCTCTTTTGTTTCATCTGCTTTTTGTTTCGTCTGCCTTTTTCACTTCGTCTGCTTTTTGCTTCTTCTGCTTTTTTGTTTCATTTGCTTTGTGCTTTGTCTTCCCATTTTGATTCGTCTGCTTCTTGCTTCGTCTGTCATTTGTTTCATTTGCTTTCTGCTTGTGTCATTAAGACGTCTTCTTCTATACACTATTCATCTAATACCATCGTCTAGTCCATTTTCGACCCTTCAGACAATAGAATCTATCTTCAAGGTTTTCATAAAAATTGTAAATCTTGAAGTCCTCTTTTGAACCATCTAAGAATGACTTTGATATGATATTCCTAGAGCAAGATATGCCTTTTGTCCCAAAATAGGTTCAATATGATTGAGGACGGAACTAGTTAGATTATTTCGGCCATAACCTTATTATCCAACCTCCAAATAAGATGACTCTTGTCTCTAAATAAACTAGAGACATAGAGCTATCAAATGATCTGAAGGATTAGAATTTTAACAATTACCAACTTTGAAAAATGTACATGAAGAAGTGATTTGTCAAGGTTGTTAATACATCAAATCACTTCGCCTTCCTTTCAAAAATTCATCTAACCGCAGATCAAATCCGTTCGAATTGGTGCACACGAATTTGATGGGACCAACAAAAACAACAAGCTGTAGTGGCTGTCAATATGTGATGATATTGGTAGATGACTATTCAAGATTCACTTGGGTGTATTTTTTGAAAGAGAAAAGTGAAGCACTTTTCAAGTTCATTGAATTCAACAATATTACAGAGAAGGAGTTTAGCCAGAAAATAAAGTGCCTAAGGAGCGATAACGGTGGAGAATTTATGTCTATTGACTTCTTTGAATAATAGATATTAAGCAGTTCATATTTTGGTTAGAGAAATCATAAATATAAATTGTACAGATATTCTCTTCTCTCTTGCCTAAAAATGCAATGCTATAATTCCCACTTCCAATTATTTGACCCTTGGCATTGTCTCCAAATATGACAAATTGGCATCTTTATCTCAAAATGCTAAAAATTAGGATTCATCATTGTTCATACGCCATCGTCCACTATTTAGGTACCATTTGTTTCTCCTTTTATTAGAGACCTACAAAACTAAATTAATTATTATGTCTTAGGAACTTAACTCAGATTAGATCTTTGATTGTCAGTCTCCTTTTTTTCAATCCTATTTTCAAGGGATTGCTTTTTATTCTTTTTTAAGGAATAAAAATTTATCAATATGTCCATATTTAACATAAAAATGGTATATCATGTTATATGGGTGATGTGAGTGATGCGCGGCTTATCGTTCAATTAAAGAATTGATCCTCGGAAACCGGTCAAATAAAATTTATACCAAGGATTGCA
>JANIHY010000209.1:55935388-55949461 GCA_027479065.1 Erythroxylum brevipes | reverse complement strand
CTATCTCTACTTTAGATTCAAGTTTTATCATTACTTAGTTCGTAAACATTTTTCAAAAGTTTTGATTAATAAGAATCCATTGAAAATTCTGAAAAAGAATTTTATTTCTAACAAATATTTTTGAAAGAATTTTTCAAAAAGGGGAATACACAATTCAACCCCCACTTCTTGTGCATTCTAATATCGTTTTCTAAGTATTGTATTAACGTGTGATTCACTTTAACTTCAATTTAAATCACCTAAGCCATATAACCTTAATAACATTAACATGTCAATTAAGGTCCCAAACAAATTAATCTATCAAGACCTTAAAATTCATCAAATCATGCTTAATTAAATTAAAAAAATTCAGGGGCCAACACACTTTCTTTAACTTAATTAGTACCTTCATGTATGACCATGTGTGTGCCAAATTTCACAAGTAGTTCCACATATGGATACCTTTTTGAATTCATTCTTACAAGTGCACAAAATAAAATAACAATGTTTTTTGTTATTTAAAGAGATAAGTCTCTTGTCTTGATAATCCCATTCTTCTGTTAGTTAAGGTACTTTGTTATCACTTAAAATTTTCTTGCGAATGAAAGGTCCGTTGAGATTATTTCTCATAAGTTAACATTTTTTCCCATCAGGAACTTCATCTTAATTTACCAATATAAATAGTCATTACTATAAATAAAAGGACCCCACTAATGTTTTATCCCTCTTTGTTAGATGATGATGATGATTATACTCCTAAGTATACCATTATGATCTTTACTATAAGATTTTATTTAAAATGTTAGCCTAATAGACCTACTGTGATATTACTTATTTGCCCCTAATGGAACCCGAGAGAAGGAGGGTGAATTAGATATTTGTAAATTTTAAATTTTATTTTCTAACTAATAGATGCAATTTGACAAGAGTCAATATATGATGAAAAATATCTTAATGTAAATTAATAGCAAAATCAAACAATAATTTAAAAAGTTTAGGGTAGAAGAGAGGCAAACCCATTTATAATGGTTAGACAAATAACCTTTGTCTACGTCCAATCTCCAAGACAATTATTAAAATTTCCACTAAATCTCTTCTTTTAAAGAGGTGAAAAGGAACTTTCTTACAATAATTTTGTTTTTCATAAGAGAGCAACTATTCTTACAATCTTTCTCTAAAATGAAGAGTAACCCCCTCACAATAGAATTTAAAACTAAAAAAATATCATTTAATTAATTGGATAAAAATAGATAGACCACTCACTAAAAATGAGTCAAATAATGCTCATATGCTTGAAAAATCTAAGAGATAAATTTATAAAAACACCCAAACCCAAACAATGTAAGAACCAATGAGTATATATACATTTATATGGTTTTAGGACTTAAACTAGTTGTTGGAGCTAAAAACTAGTAATTATAATGACTAGTTACATGATATTGGTTGACCAATATAGCATATTGGTTGACCAATATGCTTTGAATACACATGATTCACAAGTTGTTAACTATTGATCAACCAATATGTTAACTAATATTACTTAAAACTCTTAGTACATACCTGCATTAGTTAACCACTACCATATATAAGCTGACAAATCCCCTCAAAATTATAATTCTAACAATTTCAAATTCTCAAATTTTATTTTCTTAATGCAAATTAAGTTTGAAATACTTTTCAAAATGTACCCTAAAATTGTTTTAAAGTTTAGAAAGATTTTCGTAAAAATGAAAATTTTAATCCCTCTTGATGAACGAAAATACTTATGTAATTAGTCAAACAATGATGTCTTTATGCATGGTGAGACTTTAAGTTTATCCAAATGATTACGTGAAAATATAACAAATATGAAAATTATTTATAACCTTGATATGCCTTGATCTTCTTTGTCCTTCACATGGATCTTCACTTTAAATGACTAAAATTTCCTTGGCATCTTCATGAAATGTATCTTGATTTATGCATGCTTAAAATTTGCTCTCATATTGCTTTCATTAAAAAAAATCATTATTATTATTGATTAAAAACTCCTTTGGGAAGATTGTAAAGAACTAAGATCAACTTTAAGGAGGTGAAAATGGCAAAAAATTATGATGGGACCTTGAGCTAAGTAGATATGACGAAAAAAAAAAGTTCTCTGAGATCACTTTATAAGAAATTAATAATAGGTCCTTACTTCACCTTCATAAAGATTTTATAATAATAACTCTTTTGGTAACCAACTCTTTGGTAAAAAAGAATATTGGTAAATACAGGTAGTATATGGATATTGTATTTTACGATGCATTATGAAAGATTTGTTCCTCTATGGATAAACCAAAATATATTATAAGACTCCTACTTTATCTTAGGGTATATTAAATCTATACCAAAGGAAAGATATCTATAGAAAATTAAGGCTAGCTTGCATATAAAACTTTAAAAAGGTGAAGGAAATGCAAAAGCTAATAGTTAGGGTAGCAAGGCTATCAGGTATCTATTAAGATTAACTAATTACAACTTGCAATTTTCAAGATAGTAAAAAATTCAAAAGGATTCAAGTAGACTTAAGAGTGTTAGTAAGCCTTTGAATGATAAAAGCATTATCTAGAAATTTCATCATTTTTATCAACCTTGGGATTAATGGAATAATTAATCATTTTGGATGTAGTCTTTAAATCTGTTTTGATTAGGGAGGAAAAGAGTAATCAAAAGATGACATATTATGTAATTCATTATAAGGTCCAAAGTTGAAGTAGCTAAAAGTAGAGAAGGAAAATTATGCATTTCTTATTAACACATGAAAAATGAGGAGGCCTTCTTTTCAAGCATATACTTTTAATGTATGTACAATTCTCCTATTAAGGTAAGTACTTCATAAAAAAGTATTAAGAATACCTATGAAGTGTTCAATTGATGTTGAAGTGATTGACATTAGGTACATCCTAATAAACTCTTCAAAATTCCTATTTATAGAAATTTCGTACTTTAAATGTTGATGCTCCTTGAAAAAAAGAGAGAAAAAAACAATAAGAACAACTTACCAATTTGGACAATACAAATGGGTGGAGCCATAAGAGATAGACATAACGACAAAATGATATATTTGGAAGATCCAATAAGAATAGAAATGGATTAAGTAGTTTAACATCAATTTACACCATAAGAAAACTACTTATTATATCTATAACCATAAGGTCAGACTCACAACTAGTGGTAAAGAAAATCAATAAAATGTATGAGATGAAATATGAATATTTGTAGAAGTACAAATTTTTTTTAAGGAATATGAATGAAAATAAACATACAAGTATCGAATCAATACCTTAGTAAAAACATTATGTCTATCTTTCCAAAATATAAGCTAGAAGAGGTGTTATTCCTAAAGAAATATTTTATGAAGAAAAAAATGCCAATTCCATCATAAATAAATTAGGTAAATATCACTAAAGAAGACAAAACATATTAGATATATTTAATAAAAAGTACTAATTATAGAGGAGATTCCTAGAAGATCATAAACGGGTAAACAAGCCCTTGGCATAGGCCTTAAGGTATTCAATTATAAATGAAAACTTGTTCAAGAAATATTTTACCTTACCATACCTAAGATGCATTCCAAAACTGAAAGTACAATACATCCTCATCAAGATACATAAAAGAGTATACATCATATGTTAGAGAAGATCGTCATTGGCTCATAGGATCTTAAGGTGGAATAATTTTTTAGCCAAAAATTTAAAAGGATGCTTAAGAATTTGTGAAAAGATTATATATGTGTCAAATTTATTGAGATTTGCATCATTAACAAGTTTTCGATCATATTACAATATCTAGTGCGATCTTTTTTACTCAATGGTGAATGGTGTCCTTCAACCATTTCCTCCCTCTATAAAACAACTCAAATTCTTCCTAATTATGGTTGAATATTTTATAATGAGGTTTTAGGTTAAACCATTAACCAATGTGATATAATAAATAGTGAAATATTCTTGGAGAAAATATCATATGCATATATGGAGTCCCTATAGTAATTATTATGGATAATGGAATCTAACTCAATAGTAGAGAATTAATAAAATATTATTTGAAGAATTATAAATCAAATATTATATCGAATTTATAGCATACTTGTAGGCCAATTGATTTGTCGAGTTTACAAATTAAACAATATCTTAAAGATTAAAGGCTAAGGTTGAGAATGTTGAAGGTAATTGGGCTAATAAGAAATATAATATATTTTAGGCATATCAAACAAACCCAAGAATCCCTACTAAGAAAAAGGGTATAAGCATATCAAATGTAAGTAAAACTAAGAAATTGCACTTAGAATTGGATGTAATTGAAGAACATAGGGACATCACAAGTATAAAAAGTGAAGCTTAGCAACAAAGGATCAAACAACTAAACTATCAGGGAAAAATAAGAATTTTATAATAGGCATAATTTATGAGAAAAATTCATTCCTGTTATATTAAATTCATACTAACAAGTTATAATATTAAATTCATAATTTAACCTAGAAGTTATAAGCTCAACAGGCTAGATAATTTTAAAGTGAATGAGACTCATCTAAAAAAATATTTACATTAGATAGATATTCCAAACTTCTATATATATTATTCAAATGCTCTTCTTTAATAAAATGTTGCAAGTTTAATTCCAAATTAAATTAAGCCCCAAAATTGGAAACCTATATGTTGAAAATTATTAAGTTTAAATGTCTTTTTAGCTCCTTGACTACAAATTGAACAATCTTAAGTCCAAGAGAAGTCTCCTTATCTCCCTTACTCTAAATTAAAAATCTATAGGCTAGAAAACCTTAAATATAAGAGAAGTTTCCTTTGCTCCACAACTTAAAAATTTAAAATCAACAGGAAGAAAAGGTTTAAGATTAAGAAAGGGTCACCTTAGTTCCCTAGCTAGAAATTAAAAACTTACAAGCTAAGTATTATGATACTAGTAATAATTGTCTTTTTTATATATAATTTGAATAATTATTGTATTAACTATAGCAAAGTTATCTCAACATTACAATGAGTTCACCATAAGTAAAATGACAAAACAAAAATTAAAAGCTTAAGCCAAGATAGGTTACATAAACCAATGAAATGTAACTTAAAGTCTTAGAAATTCCATGTGGACTTCATTCCTGTGGATAAGTCATGTTGATCAGATTTTGCTATTATAAGGCCTCAGATCCAATTTACGATGTCATCAACTAAGCCACATTTAGGTACTTCCTCATTCCTATAAATCTTCTTGTTTCTTTCCTTCCAAATAGAATAGATCGTGGTAGTAAAGGCAATTTTGTAGATAAGGGGCATCTTGCAACCACAATTAGGCAGTACAAATGATCTAGTTGAGAGATGATGACCAATCATAATTAACAAAAGCATCAGACAACAAATGTAAAATTATGCTCCATACCACCTTAGAGTATTTGCATTGAAAGAATAAGTTCTCTCTATCTTCTTCCAACTCTTTACAAAGCACACAAAGAGGGTCATAAGAGCCAAACCATCTATTTTTACTATGAATCCTATTTTTGATAACTAGCCAAGTGAAAATATAGGCTTTATGATTGAGGGAATGTTTCTAAAGGAGATTGAACCAAGGAATATTGCCTTTAACTTCTTGCAAAGCCCTATAATAAGCCTTATTAATGAAATTACCTTAGGCATCTAGGACCCAAGTTATAGAATCCTGCCTATGTGTATTAGTGATCTAAGGAAAAAGATCAACTAGTAAGTTGAACCCCTTGAATTTGTCTTCCCACTGCAATTGGTTCATCAAAGAAGAAGCTTTGGTGTGAAGAGGAATCATGTTTATAAGTCTAGATAATGTCTTCCTTTGAAAGAGAGGACTATAATATGTCTAATTATCAATCCATACCCAAATAATACCTCCATTACCTAGCACATGCTTAATCAAAGGAAAAACAACATATCCCAAGATCAACATTTGTAAGAAAAACCAAGAGCACTCCCTCGAGGTAGACAGTTGCCAAAAGCTTTCATTACTGAGATATGTTTCATGTCTCCATTTGACCAAAATAGCATGTTTGTCATCAAAGAACCTCCAAATCCATGTGCAAAGAAGCACTTTTTGCAAAAGAGATATATGGATAATCCCCAGTCCTCCTTGCCTATTAGGAATACTCACCTCATTCCTTTTAACTTTATCTTTCTTAAAGTTGTCAGAACTAGGCCATAAGAAAGTATTCATGATGCTATCAATCTTATTTATGACTTTCTTAGGAAGAATGATATGAGATATCCAATAGACATAAAGGTTTCCTAGCACAGAGATAATCAAAGTAACCCTTGCAATAATTGACAAGAATCTATTCTGCCAGGCATGAATTCAAGCTTTAATCCTTTTAATGAGAGAAATACAATCTGAATACTTTGGCTTTGCATACGAAGTAGGGACTCCCAAATACTTAAGAGGAAGATCATGGAGCAAGAATTTAGTAATACTAGATAGCTCTATAGGAATCCTAACATCTTTGGAGAAGTAAAAACTACTTTATTGACATTCACTACCAGACTAGACCATTTTGAAAACTTTATAAGAAGTTCCTTGAGTAACTACACTAACTGTGTGTCAGCCCCCGAGAGAAGAATCAAGTCATTGCGTCTGATAATCTTGTTAATGATTCAAGAAAGGCCTTCTATAACTAGAGTAAATAAATAAGGGGAGAGAGGATCACCCTGTTTAATACCTCTTGCACAAGATATTGACATGATGGGAGTCCCATTTAGAAGAATGTTGATAGAAGCAGGTTGTAATCACATCAAAATCTAACCAATAAACTTAGTTGGGAATTCAAGAGCCTCTAGAAAAATTTGTACGAACTTCCAGTTAGCTATATCAAAAGTTGTATAAAAATCTATCTTCCAGTAAGAACTTTTGATATTTCTTTTGGAATTTTAATCTTTTAAGATCTCTTGCATAAGTAGGGTGTTATCCTTAATATATCTATTTTATATAAATGCACTTTGAGTATAATTGATTACTATGAATAAAGTAGTTTTCAAACGATTAGTAAGGAGTTTGGCAATTACCTTGTAGACTGTGTTGTAGCACGAGATAGGTCTATAATCTGCTAATGTATCCAAATTCAACTTTTTGGAAACTAGGCAAATGTATGTGTGATTTATCTCTTTCAATATTTGGCAAGAAGATAAATACTCCAACATAGCTTCAGTAAACAGGTTACTAGTAATCAACCAAGTATTTTGAAAAAAAAAACCTTCTGTGATTCCATCAGGACTAGGAGCCTTAGAGGGATGTAAATTAAATCTTAACCTCCAAGTTAGTGAACAGAGCAGAGATTGATTCCTTGAGTTCATAAGATAGGGGACTATCAAAAAGGGTGTGGACATCATCACTATCATTGGAGCTTGCTTTGGTGCCTATAAGTTGAATAAAGTATTCCCTTGTAAGTCTAGCTAGAGCATCTTGATCAAAAAAGGAGTTACCCAAGGGTTCTCTAAGTTCAAAAATTGTATTTCTATTCCTCCTTGCAATTAGAGAGGCATGGAAGAATTTAGTACTAGAGTCACCATCTCTAAGTTAATTAATACAAGCTTTCTTTTTAAGATTGAAATATGCAATGCCAAAGCTTCTTAATGGTCATTTAATCTAGCACTTTCTGACTACTTCATAACAGTATTATGTGGAGATAGACAGCAAGCCTGTTGAGTCTCACCAAACATCTGATGGGTAACCTCAGTCAGTCTCTGATTATGCCTCGAGAAAGCTTTAAGGGATTGCTTAACCCTTCTCAACTTTTGCATTAGTTGAAAAGACTAATAACCCTCAACCTGATGATTCCAACAAGAGTCCACCAAATTCATAAACCCATCCATTTTTGAGAGGCCATTAAAGAATCTGAAAGGAGGCCCTAGATGTCAAATGGATTGGATATTGTGAATGTTAATATAGGAATGATTAGAGAAAGAGTTTTCTCCAAATTCAACATAGAATTGAGGGAATTCAGCCAACCATCTTTGGTTTACTATAACTTTTTCAAGCTTTTCCAAATTAAAAGTTGGCCTTGTTGCTTATTAGACTAAGTAAAAATTCTCCCTATGTACCTCAGATCAGTGACTTTAACTTTGGAAAGCATATCTATAAATTCCCGACTTGTAGTAGTATGAAACCCCTTTCCTCCTTCATTACAGGTAAGAATGCAATTAAAATCTCCCATTATAAGCCAAGGATGAGTCATTGTGGCTGCCAAGGATTGCAAAGATTGCCATAACATAGCTATTTGAAAATGGAAAGTGGAAGCTTATATTAATACAAGATCAAAACCTCTAACTACCCTTTTCAATTTACAGCTCAGTTAGATAAATTGCTTATTTTCTGCCGCTACTTGAGCCCTGATTTTATTGGAGTTATAGAAACATATAATCCCTCCATCGAGGTGTGAGGAATGATTTGAAATAGCCTACCACTCAGCTCCTAAAAGCTTCAAAACTGAAACCATATGCACAAATTTTATTTTAGTTTCCAACAGTACACAATTAAAGGTTTTTTTGTCCTACACCATCTCCTGAACCATTGCTTTTTTAAAATTCATTTGGGGAAGATTCCCTTATGAGTTTATTTTTGACCTGTTTCTTTGAAAAACACCTTTTAGAGCTAGTTGATTGATCTCCTAAAGTTGCATTAGGTTTAGCTTTAGCCATACATACATCTCTCTTTTGTAACTAGTGTTACACATTTATTTCACCTTCCTCAACTTGTTGAAGAATGTGATTGTTAGGATGGATTAGCACATTGCATTTTGCTATCCTAATGGAGCAATTCCCTATCTTAGCTATTGGAATTGCTTCTTTACTAATATGACACTCAATCCCCCTTGGATAGATTGCATATTCAAGTCATTGGAGAGTTCATACTATAAATTAGTTGTTAGTGATGATTGTTGCTGTCCCTACGTCAAATTGTATTGGGCTTGGAAAAGATGTAGTTGTTCAGAATGGTTGACTATACTTGCAACAACAAGTGAAGAGGCTAAGTTCTCATCTCTAGTGAGATTGTCCCTCGCAATTTCATTAGAATCCTAGACTATTTGCTTATTTATTTCATTCACCAACATTTTATGATCATTACCAAGCTGTGTATTCACTTCGCCACCGAGATTCATAATAACAGTATTCACCAAATCTCTATTTTGCAGTTCAAGTTGCTTATCAGGGAATTGCTCCACAATAGTACTAGTTGAAGCTTCTCTAATTAAAAGTATGTTTTCCTCAATAATACTTAGACAGAACTAATTTTTGTTTCAAGTCCCTGCCTCTCGATTCTAGCTCCTTGCTAACTGGGCTATGGTGTTCCATTATCTCTATAGATTCAATTGTTTCCCCCTTAGAGACTCTAATTCAACATACCCCATTAGCTCGTTGTGACTACCTATTTTAAACTTATTTCCAGTTAGTTACCATATTTTCTTCCTAGTGCTTGGTTTCTAAGGTTAGGAAATATTGACTATAAAGCTCATCAACTCCCCATTCCCTCCTAACTTCATGATAGGCAAATGATCAACAAGACTAAAGTCTCTCCTCACTTTAATACAAATTTTTGCAAAACACACACGCTCCATTTGAGCAATTGAGTACCCATGCCTATGGAACCAAGAGAACTAGCTTGAAAGTCCAGTTCGTCCACAATCCAAAATTCCAACTGAACATTATGAAAATGGACCCATAGTGGAATAGTTCTATATTACCTGAGTTGAACTCGATTCCTGGTCTCCATCTTTGGATGAATAGTGGTTTTCCACTAACATAGCACAAACCTTGTTCCAATATTTCTCGAATGCTACTCTCTGAGTTAAACATGAATAGGAATTAATTATCATCCTGTAGCATGACTTTCTCTAAGTCTTTTTTTCCCCATCGATCCGTTGCCCTTGCCCAAGCTTGCACAACTAAAAAATCTATTTGCTTGCTCCAAAACACCCTAACCAAAGCAGAAGCCCAAACATCGGCTCTAGATTTAAAGAGCTTCATGGGCGGTGTTAAAATGCCATCCTTCATGACATTCTGAAAATGTCATAGCTCACCCTGATTGCATCGGATTTGGGGCCTGAATTATCATGCTTTACTATTGTGCCCCGTGCTCACCTCATCAGCCTTCAAGTTTGGATCTGGGTTTGTAGGGTTCTACATGGGTGGAAGGGCAGGGAAATGCTTTAAAGGACAAATTAGAGGGGGATAAACCTCCCTCATTGCCTGTGAGCTAGGCCTGGGAAAGCCTTGAGAGATTAACTAACTAAAATTAATAACCTAAAATAACAAGCCAAATTAATAAATAAAAATGAAGAAATCGATTGATAAATAAGATCCATATATAAAATCCCCCTAAAAACTTTCCAAGTTAAATTTATCTTGATTAAGTTACTAACCCTAACTTCTTGGACATGTAAATATTATAGAGTTATAACTATATCCTAAAGTTGATCGATAGAAATCTATTCATAATTAAAACCCTTATGTATTAAATTGTTCAACAAATTCCTTTCTTAGATTTAACTCTACCTCAAAATATTTATATAGTCCTATCTCTAAGATTTCATGCAAGTCTTATTATTCATGTCATAATCTATTAATACATACAATTTTTTAATCCTTATATATGAAATCTAAATTTAATCAAAATACTATTTAATTCAAACACTAGGGTCTTTAACTATGTTAAAGAATCAACAAAAAAATAGTTCTAGGGTTCATCCCATATAGATATATCTTGATTTGGTTCGTACTAAGACAAAGAAAACCAATAAAAACTAATAAAGAATCCAAAATAAAATAAGTCCTAGTCATGGATCTTAAAATCTTGCAGTTCTTCACTTGATTCTAAATAGAAATCCTTTCTTACTTTCCAAATTTGCTTCTTTCTTAGTTTAAGATGCTTTAATTATCCCCTTAATCTTTTTATATCCAAAAATCCTTAAAAAAATTATAACACTACAACTAACTCATGTTAAATATGTGCCTGTCTTGGACATGTATTTTTCTCATAGTAAAAAAACCTAAAATTTCTATAAAATTCACTACCAATATATGTCCTCAAAACATATTCATGTTGGACTTGTGATCCTCAACCATAAATACAGATTGAATACGGATCTACGTTTTAGACCCTTGTTTTAGCCCCTTTTATAAAATCATGATAAAACGTCTCCAACTTTTCTCTAACTTGCCTAAATTCCTTCCTTCTCTTTAGGGAGCTAAAATAAGGCCTGAAAAATAAAATGTAAGTTTTATAGAGTAATAAATCCTATAAAAATGATTCAAAAAATAAAACATTCTCAAAATCATGCTAATATTATAGTATAATTAACATTTCTCAAACTCTCCCACACTTAAGCAATTGTTTTCCCTTAAGCAAATCAATTTAATCATTCTCAATTTAAATAGGTGGCAATTGTTAGGAAGAATTTAACAAATCAATCGAATCAATCAAAACTCTCCATCATTCCTTTGATTGCAAAGTTTATCAATTTGGTAGGTGTTTAGCTACTTACATTAAGCCATAAATAAATTTAATTTGGACTCCTAAATCCTTCCAACTTTAAATTAATCAACAAAATTAAACCTAATGCATAAAGTAAACAAACATGAGAAAGTTGGTTTGACTTTTAAAATTTTTTATAACCCTTATTAACAAAAAAGCAAAAAAAAACTTACTTTAAATTCATATAGCAACATTTAAAAGCTTATATTAAAATTAGTCTAACCTTTTGATATGGAAGTAAACACATTTTTGTTAATACTCTTGGTCACTCATATGGGTCTTTCAAATAGCTACTAGCACCACTCTTTAAATTTAACTTTTTGCACTTGGTTTGAAGTTAGAGGAGTTAATTTATTTTATGCTTACTTTTTCACACATCTTTTTTTGTTTTAGTGAGATACTAAAAATGCTGAAAATAATTTATTTCTAACTCAATTGTATATCCAAATTGTACAAAAAATATGATAATGCAAATTATCTATTTTAAAAAATAATGAAGCAAATTAAATTTAACTTAATCCTTATGGCTTATGACTATTTAAATAAACATATCAAATCACAATAACGACTAACTTATAATGAATTATCTCAATCAATTTTCTTTTAAAGTCAAATTTTTTTTAGAATTGTTTATTATTAAGCTAATAGCAAAATTGATAAGTACAATAAATAGGGCTTATGAGCAATTTATTCCCTCACCGACATTTACGTTATATATTGTCCTCCACCAATATATAAGAATAATGAAAAAAACTAGAAAATAAGGAGAAAAGAGATAGATTAGGATAGTTACTACTCCTTTGATAATAAAATATCCTCTATTATTGGCACTGCAAGTAGACATAAAGGGGTGTTAAGTAAAATAAGGTACACTTAAATCTATATTCAAATCTTATGTCAAGTACAATAATCACAATCTAATAGTGAAAGCACATTAAAATAAACTTACATTTATAAGTTAAAACTAATTTAAACTCAAAATACATTAAAAAAATCAACATATGCATACTAAAAATATTGGTAAAAGTCCTTAAAGTATTTAAATTGAAGTAAAAACATCTAAATCATTAGTTTATTTCCTACTTAGACTTCTTTCTGAGTCTTTTAGCTGAACTTTTTACTCAGTTCCTAATTATAGGCTTGTTAATTTCTAAATATGTTATATGCTTTATTAGAATAGGGTTATTCATCTCCTGTTCTTTTATCTCCATGATACAAATCTATAACAAATCATATATGAGTATTTCCTAAATAGCATGGAAAATTTTAGTATTAGTCACATCTATATAGATTTAAGTATTTTCATTTTCAAAGGGATGTCTTATGGCTTAGGTATCTTAAGAACAACTTTCTCATCATCTACCCCTAAGATTAATTTTCTAACATACAATTTTATAATGACTTTAGCAATAGCTACAACAGTCATCATAAGATCAAAGGAATCTCCCTATCATTCTTTATATCCATAATAAAAAATCAATTAGAAAGATAAATTTGCTAACCTTAATCAAACCATCCTCTATAGTGTCGGTAGGATAGTTAGTTGATTTATCCACTAATTGAATGCTCATCTTTGTTAGATTGGGTTCACCTAATCATGCTTTCTTAAACAAGCTAAATGGAATCAAATAAATATTGGATCCTACGTTTGCTAATGCCCTTTTAATTAACAAACTAATAATATTAAAAGGAATGGTATTACTCCATAGATCTTTAAAGTTTTTAGGGTAACTTGCTTGTAATATGGTGGAGCACTCCTTACTTAAAGTAACCATTAACAACTCCTCAAGTTTATTCTTGTTATAAAAATTACCAAATTGGTCATCCTTTTTTTCTTAATCAAGTCTGCTTGTGTAGCACCCCCTTACCGTAGGGTACGCACCGAGACGCTCGTGGGCCATTCCGACACATATCCCACAATAAGGGAGAGCTATGAGCAGTCAGTCACTACAGTACTCTCATGGCATCAATAATATAAAACCGTAATATGAAAATCACTAAATTTTGAAACCACGATGCTTTCTCATTTCATATCATCAAAATAGAAATATACAAGTCTATCAGTTTTCCACTGTCTAAAATACATTACCCCAAAAAGGAAACTGATACAAAAATCTAACTAGGTCATCCATAAAAACCATCCTAGCTGACAGAACTATGTGCCATAACTTCTCTTGCCAACTAGATCCACCCGGCAGGAAAAGTGTATCTCTGGAGCTAGGAGCCTACTATATCGATCCTAAAAAATAGATGCAATTTTGGGTGATTTTGCGAACTCAATGAGAAACCATCATCGATGGTTCACTCAATTCATGCATTACACAAATAGCGTACAACATATCACAATAACACATTCAGAATACCATATAGCAATTTACAGGTTCTCATGCAACCACAAAACTCAGAAATTTCACAAATCAGTTATCACAATTATATCATGCACTCTTGCCTATTTCCCATTCACTGTATTCAATCCATCACAATGTGTATGCAATGCATATGCGACTCTTTCCCATTTTATTACAGTGTTGTGACCGAGCGCTTAAACAGTGAACAGTATTCAGTAGACGCGTCTAGGGA
>JANIHY010000209.1:55864590-55875344 GCA_027479065.1 Erythroxylum brevipes | reverse complement strand
TTATACATTTATATGAATGTAACAATTTCATTTAGTGGTCACATAAATATTTCAAAATTAATGTTAATGAAAATAGATAAATTATTTTTATTTAAAATTTTTATTATTATGATTTTTGAAGACATGATTGATGTAAAATTATAAATTATACAGTACAATATACTAATGAATTGTTTTGCAAATTTAGAAAAAATTAGGGACTGTTTTATAAATTTAAAAAATTACCTGAACAATCCCAGGTACTGGTATAGTAGCATACCATAACCTAATCCGATACTAGTGTCGATACGGTATTCATAACATTGAGTAAGACTCTCCCTCTCTCTCTTTTCTCTTTTTTTTCTTACTTTATCTTATCTCTCTCTCTCTTTATCTCATTTTTTTTTGAAGAATGAACACCCCTAAGTCCTATTGGTACCACTCTCTACTCTATCGTTTTCACAAATCCTATTATCCTTCTTCTCTTCTCTTTAGCAAACCCACCTCTTCATTTTTATTATATATAAAAATTTTCTTTCTTTTTTAAATATACAATGTGAAAATTAAAATTATGATTATACTCACTTCAATTTGTATTTTATTTCTATTTTGTGTAAACTAACAAGGTGATGGGTATTACTTATAATGTCAAGTTTGTGTACATAAGAAATTACGAGGGGAGGAAAGAAAGAAGAAACAAAGAGGGAGTAAAAGGATAGACAATATTATTATGCACTAAAATGCATGTTGATTGTTATAGTAATATAAGCTAATAGACAACTAACATACAACCATGTGTAATACTATACGAGGAAATTTTGTAAAATAAAATGCATCACTTAAGTAGACATCTACAATTAAAAGGTTTTCCTGTACAACTTTATTTATTACTTCTTTACTAATAGTTAACTCTCACCTTCTTCTTACCTTCTTTTTCTTGTAACAACACCCTCTTCCTCAAAAACCTTGTCCACGAGGTTTTGTGTTTGGAAAGCACTTTTGTGGTTCAAATAACAACTCCCAAGTGACTTCCTCGCTTGAACTACCAGACCACTACACCAACATTTATGTCATTGGCTTGTTATGATGTCTTATAAGCTGATGATCTAAAATAATCTCTAGAAGTCTGTCGACACCTTAGACTATCAATGGTAACTTTGTGGATACAAAATTCCTTTAAGCAATAAATCTCTTATGTTGATACATATGAAATGTCGAGTGAATAATCAACCCTTTCGATAGTGTTAATTTGTAAGCTACCTTGCCTGATTTCTCCACAATTGGATAAGGCCATAATATAATGATGATAGTTTTTGATGGCTCCTTCTTTGTATAAAATATTGTTTGTAAGGTTGGAGCTTAAGGAATACTTTATCCCCAGTCCGAATTCTCGATCCGTACTCTTCCAATCTATTTGTTGTTTCTAAAGTTTTGAGTCTGTTAAAGCTAAAATTTTACTAAAGCTAATGTTGCCTCCCTATGCCTTACAACTTATCGACCATTAAGTTCTTGAAATCCCCAACGAATAAGTTATGTATGCTGAAGGGGGTGTTTTTTATAATAGTTCAAGGGGTGTGGAGTTTATGGCCACATGATATATGTTATTATACTACCATTTGGCTAATGATACCACTATGTCTACCTGAAAGGGGCATTGCCACAAAAACATCGCATATACGTCTCCAATTTCTTGTTCACTGCTTTAGTTTGGCCATCAAACTGGGGATGATATACGATGGAGAAGTTCAGAATAACTCCTTACAAGTTGAAGAATTAATTCCAAAACTTTCTTAGAAAGATTAGGTCTCTATCAGGGATAATACTTTTAGGCATTCCATAAAGCCTGAAGACAGGATGGAGAAAAATCTAAGGTATCTCAGCTATGGTAATAGGGTTTTTGATGGGCACAAGGTGGATATATTTTCTTAACTTGTCCTTCACCACCATTACACTCATCTTACCCCTTGATTATGGTAGGACTTCTATAAAATCTATATTAATATCTTTCTAATATCCCTCCAATATAGGAAATGGTTATAGCTTCCTTGGGTATAACATATTTTCTTGTTAGTTTCTTTGGTAGGCGAGATAAGTTCTAGCATAATTCCTTACATCCTTACTTAATCCCTTCCAGTAAAACACGTTATGTATCTTTTTAGTTGTTATAGTTACTTTGCAATGACCTCTGTTAAACTAAATAACCAACCTTCCTTTCCATAGCAATATTCCTTCCCTACACTCATAATTTCTTAACTTCAGTGCTCATGTTTCCAAGTGTTTGATAATGTCTTGGATAGTTAAGTCTTGTTTCCAACTAATTCTAATCTCTTTCTATAAGTCGATAAGGACTTGTGATATGTGTTTAAATTTTGATTCGTTTGATATGCTACACTTAGTGATTAATGTCTTAGAACTGTTTAAGATACTCATTTTGACTTATTTGTGATTTCAGGCACAATTTGGAAGTAAAGAAGTTAAAGTGAGTCAAAAGCATGATTTATAGGTCATTTTTTGAAGATTAATATGTACTTGTCTTCATGGAGCAAGAAAAAAAACAAGAGGAAGACAAGAAAAATGGAACAAAAAGAACAAGAATCATAAAAAGTAGATAGGATATGGAAGAATGAAACGATAGCAGAAGAAGAAAACAAGAGAATAAAATGTAGCAGAATGTTGCTACACATGAATAGCACCATGCACAATGTGAATTAAATGGCAACAGTCCATTTGTTAAAACGACGTAGCAGACAGAAGCAAGAAGGATTGCATGTCGCATTTCACACAAATAATGCACTTCACTTTGTGTTAAACGCAGACAATGCCTATGTTCAATGCAGGTATTGTGCATTGAACGTAGACGCATTATGCCTTTAATGCACTAAACACATGGTCTGCATTCTTACTTAAAAACATAATGTGAACAGTAGACGTGGACCAAAAATTAAATTACAAAATCAGATAGAAGAGGGGTTAGCGTAACGACGAACAGGTGGAGGAGCTTCTTTGTTCTTTCACCACCAAAGCATAGAGAAGATGGCTCACGTTTGGAGTATAAAAATGGAGATGGAAGGTTAACTTTCTGACATCGGTTCAATGGGAATATCTACGCCAAATTACGGTTAAGTTTTTTTAATCATTTTAAGGTTGTAATTTTTTTTGGATTGTTGTGTTATTCGTTTTGATTTGATTGAGTTTTAGGATGAATGATCTTAATAAGTTATTTTTATTATCTTATTTTGAACCTATTGTTAAAACATTGAATGTAATCTGTAATGGTTACTTTTGATGTTTGTGAGTAGCATTTAATGATCCCGTATCATTGGGAGCAACATAATTTAGGTTAGATAACCCGAATGTATGAGTTTTTTGCTTATATTGATCATTTTTCACTTCATAATGCGACTGTCAAATTAAACCTAGAGATCGTATCCTAGGTTATTCAGTAGTTAGGTTTAATCAATGATCATTTTTTTTATTAAACAAAACCTAAGGGAAAATCAAGATTAGGAGAGCATTCTATTATTCTTATATTGATAATTCAAAGAGAGCTGTAAAGACGTTAGGATGATAAAATATGCTTGATCGTGTTTAAGCCAAGATTGAACCTAGAATCAGACCTTACGTATATTCGACAGTTTAATGATTTTCAATCGTTTGTTTTAATTTGTTTTCAATAGTTTACTTTTATTTATTTTCTAAATTGCTAAAAATACAAAACCCCCCATTTATATTTTTGTTGCATCAATTAATTTTGGTTATAGAAATTATCTGAATATTCCCTATGGATTTGATCTCGACTTACCCTAACAACAAATTTTAGTATGCAGAGTCAGGTAAATTTTATATCGTACTTGACATGCGTTGTCAACTAGATATATCGCTAGTGTACAAAGCCTGGTATTAGTTAGCCATGACGAGGCATATACAACCTTATTCTTCTTCCGCTCTAGTATGCTACCTCAAAGTCATAGTCAAAGAGCTTTGGAAGCCAAGTAAGTTAAAAAGGTGTAAAGATACATTGTTCCAACAAGTACTTCAAGCTTTAATGATGAGTGTGTATCTTAAATTGATGACCACTAAGGTAAAGATTATCATTGCTTAATAGCCTTGACGGTCACCAACAATTCCTTTCTTGTATATGGATAAGCCTAAGTGCTTGTTCACTAGTGTTTTACTTATGTAAATCAAAAAATGTTTATCCTATTTAAGTAATGCTTCGTTACTCATTCCACTCACATTTGTTCAAGCACAAAAGGTCGAGAGAAGTCATATATGGCTAAGACTATGGCTATTAATAAGGCTTCCTTTAAGTTTTCAAAGGCCCATTGTTGGCACTCCTCCCTCCTCCATTCATTCATCACCTACTTCTCAAGTATTTCATTTAGGTGGTTGAGCTAAGTCTGTGCAATTTCTAATAAATTGTTGGTAGTAACCAATGAACCCAAGAAAACCTTGGAGCGCCTTAAATGACCTTGGTATTGTCCAATTCTAAAGGGTAACTGTCTTCTTATTTCCAAGCGTGACTCCTTTCTCTGATATTGAATGTCCCAAATACTCTAATTGTCTTGTCCTAAACACACACTTGCTTCCTCTTAAGAAAAGTTAGTGAGCATGAAGTTTCTTCAAGGCTTCTCAAAGGTGGCTCAAATGTTGATGAAGGTGGCGATTACAGATAAGAATATCGTTGAAGAAGACTAAGATGAATCTTCACAGAAATGGTTGGAAGATGTTATTCTTTAAACCCTAGCATATGAATGGCGCATTCGTTAACTCAAATAGCATAATAAGAAACTCATATTATCCTTTGTGGGTTATAAAGGTTGTCTTAGGCACATATTTTTTGTATTGGTCCAGTTTGAAGTACCAACTCGAGCCATGTAACTTGTCTAAAAATTCCTCAATTAAGGGAATAAAAAACGTTTCCTTAATTGTCTATTTGTTTAGTTCCGTGTAATCTACGCACATCCTCTAAGAACTATCATTTTTCCTTACTAACACCTCCAACAACTCGTAAAGACTAAGGTTATGCCTTATAAATCCTTATCGTAATAACTCCATTATAACATTTTCGATAATATCTTTTTTCTATCTTGAGTATCGATATGGTCGAATGTTAATTGAATCCACCCTTTCCTTTAATTTGATCATTTAATGTCAAGTTTTTTTCAGGATTAATGTCTAAGATTCGTAGAATTATGCTCCAAACTCTAATAATAGGGCTTGGAACTTGTCCATTGAAGACGTCTATTCCTATGAACTCATACATTGTGATTAATTCTCAATAGATTGTGTTAACTACATCATTTATAACGCCCTTACTTTGAACCCCTAAAGCATTTTGTTTATCCCTTTACTTGATACAATTTCGGCACCTTTATTCAAATATCTTCACTACTTTCCTTTCTAATTGAATATCTTGTTCTTGTTTTGAAGATACATAACATGTTGTTTAAAGTTGTTAGCAATTGTACCCCCATGACAAGTCGCAACTTCCTAAAGAGATGACTAGCATGTTGGTTATGAAGATTACCCCTTGTATATTCCATACAAACCGTTTGTACTTTTGATTATGGTTTAGCTTGAGCACCATTCCTACCGTAATATGAATTCTTGGTATGTTTTTCAGGAGAATTTGGGTTCTTCTAGTTATAACCTCATCTAGGAAATTATAGGCACTTCCTTTTCCTATCCTCTAATCATAACTTGAAACAACACACTGAAGGTTTTTTTTACTTCCATCATTTCTTCATCGAATTCCTTTTGGTTCTTCCTCAATCCTGTCATTTCCCTCAACCATGTATAATTAAAATTGTTTGTTCTTGCACTTGTGGCCAAGAAAATACCTCTCATTTTAGCAGAAGCACTATCTCTTAGCCCACTTCTCACTAAACTCCTTACTTCTTATTGTCTTAGTTATGTTGGTGTTTCGATGAGGATTATTTTGATTAGTGGCTCCTTACAGTACCAAGGTGTGTAATATTACTTTATCTATTAATAGTCTAATCCCCATAATCCCCAGGGTTCCTCCCTTAATGACCATGTTCTATTCATCCCTAGTTGGTGACTAGTTTGTAGGCTCCCTCTCATGGCATCATGGATTGATGATACTGCCTCTTGCTTCTTTGCTAGTGAATATGCACATTGAAGACTTTGAGGTTTCGAAAGTTTGATAGTGACTTCCAACTCTAACTTTTGGCCCTTTAAGAAATGCAACATCCCACTGGCACAAGGTAAATACCTGAATACCTAAAGGATATTCAAGTACATACCCTATGAAAATGGTATGTTGGAGCAATAACAAATCTAACTTTCATATGGCATCATCTAACATACTCGAAAATCACCAAATTTTAAAACCATTCACTTTATTCAATCAAAACACTTACACTGTTTCCATCAAACAAATATTTACAAATCCTTATTCAGGTTCTAGCAAAACTACAAAATTAACAAAAACTATATCACTTATGGTGTCAGTTGACAGACCTTTGAGTCATTTCTCTATCCAAAAGATTCCTCAAATCCTGACTAAGGAACTAGGCCCTGTCTCGTACCTGAAAAGTCACATTGTAATTTTTGATGAGTTTTGCAAACTCAACGAGTGAACCATCGTAGATGAATTCACCGGATTACATAACACATTACATATATCATAGATATTCACTCAGAACGTATAATTAATTTTTAGATATTCACACAACATGGCATAACATATGGTCACTCATTACAACTTTGCAAATCATTCATGAATTTCAATCTTTTTTAAAACTCTATATGCATGACACTCACATTCTTTCTTACTGTTATGACCGAGTGCCTGTCACATACTTATATAAATTCTGGCCCATAGGGTCAGTCATAACATAATCAAGAAGCATAGATCTACGTGCAGAACATATATCTTGGAACAAAGCTCTACGTAGAAGCGCTTCATATTGGCCATTCAATTCACAACGCCTTTATCTGAGCATGCATTTTATGAAATGCATCAAATACTAATTATGACATATCAGATAATCACATATTATGTTCAATCAGAAACTCATTATCATCGGACCTAATTCTGACATTCAACTTTCGTAGAGAATTCACATATCATACAAGATTTCACATCAAATTAAAGCACTTTCAATACATGTCCAACTATTATACTCCTCGGACTTCAAGTCCGGAATTCAAAAATAGATCACAAACAATTAAATAATATTGGAAGTGTAAACGAATCAAATCAAATCAATCCTAGGAAATCATCCAGGTTGACTCATAGTACGTTCTAAGAAGTTATAGTCTGGATGGTCCGGTAAAAAGATACACAACACATTTACAAATATCACATTGATGCAAAAATGTATAAATATTCCTTTATGCACATGTATTTATATAAAATATGCACAATGCATGTTCAATGACAATTTTGGATATCTAATAGTTATTTTCATAATCAAATTGATCAGATATCAAAGCCCTCGTTAATATCATTTGTTGTTTATAATTTGAACCATAACAAAACAATGTCAAAACAATTTCATACTTCATTGATCACTTCAGATTTTTTTTTCTAATACACATACTGGTCAACTTTGCATACTAAATCTGATAAAGTAACTAGCCAAATTAGGCCATACTTTCTTCTAAAAAGTTGTTCTCCAATGTTTCAAGTTTCTATTGATACTAAAATCATTCAATTTGGTTTAGTATACCAAAAGTTATACCCTAAATACTTTAGATTGTTTTTAAGCTTCAGCAGAATTCTTACCTCAACTTCCAAAGGATTTTCACCATTGGGATCACTCGATTCCTCAGTTGTTTATTCTGATAGCCAATTATCTTCACAGGTTCTTCAACATAGCTCAGATTACTAAGGACTTCAATCTCCTGAGTCGGTATCATATGAGTTGGATCCGACCAATATTGCCTAAGCATGCTTACATAAAGCACATTATCTATCTGAGCCATTTTCAAAGGTAAGGCTAACTTATAAGCTAATGGTACAATTCTTTCAATTATCTCATATAGACAAATATACCTCGGACTTAACTTATCCTTCTTAATAAATCTCAATACACTTCGCCAAGGTGATACTCTCATAAATACCCTGTCACCAACTTGATACTCCATATCTCTCCTGTATTGATCCACATAACTTTTCTATCTATCTTGTGTCATCTTAATTCTACTACGAATCAATTTTACCTTATCAATGATATCCTGAATCAACTCTAGGCCTTTGACAATTCTTAGACTCTCTTCATCCCAGTATAAAGGCAAACGACACTTCCTACCATACAACGCCTCATATGGAGCCATACCAATACGGTTATGATACTGATTATTGTAGGTGAATTCAGTCAAAGTTATATATTTGTCCTATGCTTCCTAAAACTCCAGAACACAAGCTCTGCACATATCCTCGACAGTCTTGATTGTTCTCTCACTCTGACCATCTGTCTGAGGATGAAAGGCCATACTAAAATTCAATTTGGTACCCAAAGCTGTCTATAAACTACCCCAAAATCTTGAGGTGAATCTAGGATCCCTGTCCAAAACTATGGACATTGGAACCCTATGTAACCTCACAACCTCATTCATATATCATTGAGCTAACTGATCTAGCGAAAGATTTTCTCTCACTGGCAAGAAATGAGTTGATTTGGTTAGTCTATCCATAATGACCCAAATGGCATCATGTTGCCTCGGAGTCCTCAACAAACTTATAATAAAATCCATCGTGATTTGTTCCCATTTCCACTCTAGAATAGGTAACGAATATAATTTCCCAGCTAGAGCTTGATATTCAGCCTTAACTTGTTGACAAGTTATGCATTTAGACACAAACTGTAACATCCCGTTACCGATCTGAGGGCATATCGATAATTTGGATGGTTTGAGTAGTGAGTGCATTCATAATTAGTTTGCACGTATAGTGATTCCGCATCAGTGATAAATGAGTAAATTGCACATGTATCATAGTGACATGCATTCATGATTGTTCCAGCATTTTAATTGTGATTGTGAACTGAATTGTGATTGTGAGAATTTGTGCGAGATATGAGTTTCTGAGAATTAAGCGATAAGAGGAATTGAGTAGTCAAATTGGTTAGATTGTGAATTGATTGAGAATTTAAAGAGAATTGAGTTGTATAATTGAGTTAGAGTGAGAAATTGAATTTGTGGAATTTGAAATTGAGATTTGAGTACAGAATCTAGTGTTTTCTATTTTTGAGGAATTTTGGGAATTTTTCCGAAATTTTTAAAGTTATGTAATTGGACCGGAAAATTGACCTAGAGACTGATAATTGTGAATTCGGTTCCGAAAGTGAGTGATTAATGGCATGAAAGATTTAGAGTTATGAGTTTAAGAATTTTTGTGATGAGCTAGTGTAATTTAGAGACTGAGATTGATTGAATTTGAGGACTGTGATATATAGGTTCAAATTAAATCCTATATATATATGTGTTAGGTTTTGATTTGGGGAAAACCATTTCTCCTTCTTCCCCCTTCTCTCCCACCGTTGACGATTGCGAGCTTCTTCCTTGAGAGATTCTTCGTGCTTCCCTTTCATTGAGGTTATAGAGTTGTTAGAGGTTTGGGAGAAGAATGATGACTGAGATTTGAGAGTGGTTCAGAGAGAGATTGAGGCTTGGAAGATTTCGGATGGTTTCGACTTAGGGCATCGACGATTCAGTGATTTGGTAAGTGTTAATGTGTTTAATGTTGATATTTATTATGATTGTGGCATTAATGAGCATAAATGTGAAGAATCTGAGTAGTTAGAGTATTAATGTTGAGTTTGAGAGAGTATTAATGGCGGGAGTGAGAATCGGAGAAGATGAAATAGTCGCACGTCGCGACGAATAAATTAAATATTTAATTGTACGTCGCGACGAGCGGAAGGCTTTAGACGCCGTGACGTGTGGTTCGTAGACGTCGCGACGAGCGCGGCTTGGTACATCGCGACGGACGGTTTCCACGTTGCGACGAACGATTCTTTCTGCGTCGGGACGAAGAGACTTACGTCGCGATGAGGAGTGGATTTCTGAAGTGAGAGTATATCTTTTAGTGTAGACCTCCAATTGAAGTGAACTTTGATTCGTTACGGACTAGAGAATGAGGTCTACGATTGTGGTAGAGGTTGAGAGTTCGAATTTGATCAGCGGAATTTTAATTAGAGAAAGAGAGTCAATTTCAGTATTGAATTTGACTTAAGGGTTATGTATTGAGCAATTGGAGGTTAAATTGAGGGCTTAATGAATGAGATAAACTTAGTGAATAGTTAATTGTGATTATGAAGTGAGAGATAGCGGAATTGAAATAGAGCGTTGGAAAATCATGATTAAATGTGCTGTGATTGTGTGTGAATTAAGTGTCCAAGTGAATTGAAATAGAGCGCTGGAAAAACAGGTGAGTAACCTAGTTGGTTCCTCAGCTTTTATGTGATTAAATGTGCTGTGATTGTGTGTGAATTAAGTGTCCAAGTGAGTGAATATTATGAGAATGTGACTAAATGCTTTGAGTATGATAAGTGTAGTGAAATGAGATACATATGAATATTTGTGACTATGATTCAGTGTATAAAATTATGAGTAAGCGTTCCAACTGTGATAAGCGAGTGAAGTGATAAATATGTGTTAGTGACTGTGTAAGTAAGAGTGCATACCTAGCATGATTATAAGCGGTAAATTAACAGTTGTGACTGGAGCTTAGTGATCAGAGCTTTAAGCTCGATAATCAGTGAATGGGCCTAAGGCCAAAAAGGGAATAGTGCATACCCAGA
>JANIHY010000209.1:55832914-55852635 GCA_027479065.1 Erythroxylum brevipes | reverse complement strand
CATTATTTGATTATGACTCAATTAATTCATTAAATAATATGTAATTTAAAATTTAAATAAATAAATATTAAAAAATTTGTCATTATCAAATAAAACAGGACCGTATTTTTTCATATGCTTTAACAAAATTGTCTATTTTGATCTTCCTATTGCAACTCTCGGAAGTGATTTATATTGATTTCTTAGGATATTGGCGTGAGACAATGTTACTCGAAAGCCAGATAATACAGCTAAGCTCTCTCTTATAAATATTTTTTTTTACTCGAAAGCCAGATAATACAGTTCAGCGTTTTCTGAATCTGAAGACAGGCCAGATTGTTATGTACTACTACTCTTAAGGACCTAACTTTACATTGTCAGATATCTGTAGTTATAAAGAGGAATATACAATATTAATAAGAACTTGGCAATTTTGTATGTTAGGATGTTTCTTCCTTTTTTTTTGTCCATTTTTTGTACAAATGCTTCATTAAGATAACGTCTTTTAATTTTTGTACGATCCAATTTACAGCCTCTATAGTCTTTAAGGTAAGACCAGAACCCTACTCGTACGCTTTCATTGAAGAGTCCAGAGAGCTTCATTGTTACTTGTTACTAAGTGAAGTTATAGAATGTCAGTGCATCAAGAAATAACAGAAGGAGAATAAATGTCCAAACGATTGGGAAGACAAGAGATAAAAATAGCATAAAATTAAAGCTTCTAAACAAGTTAATTTATACTTAACCAATTCAACTCTCTTTAAAAAATTGTACAGGAATCGTTGTTCGTATATATCCTTTCTTTCTGTAAATGCCAGTTGTATTAGTCGGCGTTGGCTTTATATATTCTCGTCTTCCATTCACACGCATTCAATTGAATACTATAGAAGAGTTTGAACAGGCATAAAATAATGGCCATAAACATTACAGTAGAAACCTACGTAAACGAAAACAAGTTTTAAACTTTACTCAAAAGCCTAATCAATTCATCTAACTCTAATTTAGTTCAGTCAAATTTTAATCAAATTTAAACTTCAAAAATGTGTTTATACATATAATTACGAATACAATTAAATAATTAATTACTGTTTGAAATTCTTTGATTAAATAAAATCTGGTTTGATTTAATTTAACATTTAATTTGAATGTTTAGCTTATCAAAAATAAAATTAAAATATGTAACTAAATTATTGTCGGATTCTGGTATTGTTCCTACTTATAATTATTTAATTTTAAATAAATAAAGAACGCCACAAGGCCATTTCAAATGCCAATGAGCGATTGTCTAAACAAATAATTGCAATTTCATCATCTTCTTTTTTTTTTTTTTGCTGTGGTAGTAAATCTCACGAAACAATGCAAGAATATAAAAAATAGTACAATAATAATTGATTAGAGAATGTGGGAGTAGCAAAATAGACGGTAAAACTAACAGGGTGGATGGATGGTGCTAAAGAAAGCATGATAGCAAGGAAGACATTAATAATAGAAAATTTCGGGAATAAATTATGGCGATCAGATTGTGTCACTTCAATTGCTGAATATCGCGGTCTTATCAAGCCATAAAGGCTGCCTACTAATTGGTACTCTCTCTTATCTTCGCCTCCCCATAGTCCATACTACAAAAAACAATATCCTCCCTCCTTCTCCATTTTCTCTTCCTTCTCGTGCACCATATCATGTCCACTTGTCCAATCACTTCCACTTTTCCTCTCATCCGTCCATCCGTCCATCTAATCTGTTCCTCCTCCATTATTTTCTCGTTTTAACTTATTGTATAGCTATTGCTAGGGTATGTACATCTTTGCCTGCTGCTAACTAATCACTTGATACAAGTAAACCCTGACACTTAACTAATATTTTATATTATCATCCTGTGCATGTGCCAATTTTCTGTAAAAAAATCCCAGATTTTATCTGAGAGGTAGAAATTCTTAGGATTGACTTAAGACAATGTCAGGTGGTTCATTTGGCCGTTGGTTGAAATGTAGTCCGGCCAAGTTATTATTTTGAACATGAAATGTATCGTTCGGTTTTATACACACATTGCTGCTCGACAGTTAATGGGTTCAGACTTCAAATTTGCCATGTCGTAGATTCATTGCTTGCCTGTGAAAAGGAAAATGAAGGGAATAGATTTTGCGTCCACTGCTGTTTCTTGCATAAGAAAAAAGTTGAGTCAATAATGTTGTACTTGGGAGTTGTTTCTTACTGTTTAAAGTAATAAACATACCAACTCGGAAAGCACAAGACATGGAGACAGCCCAGAGGTGATGCGATTTCAAGGTCATTTCAATGTCCTAAGTTTCACGTTGAAACGATGTTACGCAACAAGATATACTATTACTATGTTACCTTTTTTAATTCACAAACCCAATTACTGTTTTTTATCCTTAAAAGAGTTGCAAATGACAATTATACGGATATATATTATTTTTGTTCGTTGGTTTGGCAAGCTAGATTCTTCTTTGATTAAGGTTGGAATATCTATTTTTTATATAATAATAATTAATTTTCCTAATTATTTTTCTTTATGTGTTATGCTCTTTAAGCGTGCATATGTATGATACTATCTGATCACAATGGGACGCGATGAGTTCTATACTTCTATGCAATAAAGTAACTATTCCATATCAACTTTGATTAATACAAGTCTATTTATATTAAGAAAGTTCTTCCAGCTTACAGGAGATCAAGAGATCGCCTCACAATCGTCTTGAGCTTCATAACCTTCGATTGACGTCCCTCGACGACAAAGCTTTGCTTCTTATTATTACTATGTTTTCCATTCACTTCTTAGACGGCAAAGATACGGATATGTTGATATAGCGCTAGAGGAGACGGATGGCTCAAATTCATGAAAGGTTATACACTAGGATTTAACATGATGGTGATTTTTTCAAAGACGACACCGAATTTTTGCTTCAAAATAAATGTTTATTATTAATTAAAATATTTCAAAAACCAACTATTTTTTATTTTAATTTCTTTGAATAAAAATATGATAAGATTATTATTTTATTTATTAACATTTAGATTAAAAAAAAAAGCCTATGGTGGAGATTGTTGTGTTTATTATACGTTCCCCAGTGAACTAAAAAGTTGGGATAGGAATATCTGTTAAAGACTACCTAAACTTATAAGGTTCTATGAATAAATAATTGCGTAAAAATGACTGCATAATACATATTGCACATTAGATGAAAGTTTAAAGGTAAATTCTTACCACATAAGACCATGTTGTTGAAGAATGCATTTTCATCAGAGAATCAATGCAAACATAGATGGACCATTTTGGAATTAGCGATTTTTATTTTAGACCAAAGAGCCACTGAACCCACTTTCGACAGCAGATGAGTCGTTAATTACTCACTAAGCTTATGGAAATTCTTTATGTTAGTGATGGAATGATAAAAGTTGAAAACAAATAAGATACAGAGGCACAGGAATCATTAAGTTGTTGGCGCTGCAAAGAGGACTGCTTGCTGTATTCTTAAAGGTTAGCTAGCAGTGAAATAAACAAATAGGAAGGTTTGAACTTTTAACAACACCCAGACATCTTCCCCTATAGACGGGCTAGAGATAAGCAACAGAGTTGTGTTTTACTTACAGACAAACGTCAGCAATGGGGGAGTAAACAAGTACCAATGCAAAGCCCAAAAATGAAAACAGAAAAAGACAACAAAACGGAGAATAACAAAAGTCACACATGGCCACAGGGTATTCCACGCTTTATTGGACAAATGGGGTTGTCCCATGAAATGACCTTATGCCTGGAATAGACCTGTCCTCTTAATTATTTCTTATGCTTTCCAATTTTTCCTGTTTACCCTTTACCTTTTATCTTCAAGTCCATCACTTTGATAGGCCTCTTTTGTCTTTTGCCAGAATCGTTTCGTATCTTCCCACATGCATGCTTCTTTGGAAGTTTGCAGAATTGTTATTTCCCATTATTATTATTCTCTCTTCTGCATTTGACGATCAATCCCTGGAGTTTTCTTGGATTCCACTTCTTCGAAACCCAAGTTTTAAAAAGTTTGGCCTACAGTGTATACAACCTATCTTTTCATAGTTTTAGGCCATCACTTCCGAATATCAGCTATAGTCCTGTTTATGACATTTCTCTGAGGTAAAGATTCCCAGGTCCAATATATCCTTCCGGGGACCGATGTTCCCTTTCTTGTACTGCAAATTTCTCTAAATAATGATCTTGGTTCAATGGAGTAATTATTCTACACCTAACATATTTCTATTCCATTTAGAAACAAGCACAGCATAATTAATCATCGACAATATGTATTATGTAATTTTAATAATTAACTAATACTAATCCCTACCTATCTTTATCTATTTCAAGAGTTACTATTCTTATCCAAGACAATTTTTTCCTTCTTCCCCTTCTTATCTTAATAATAAAAATAAGAATAAAATTAATAAAATTAATAATAATAAGAACAAGAATAAGAATAACAAATTTAATAATACTAATAATAATAAGAAGAAAATTAATTTTTTATAACAATGATAATAAAAATAATAATAAGAAAATTTAGTTTTGTATAATAATAATAATAATAACAATTAATAATAATGGTATTCAAATAATAATAATAAGAGTAATAACAAGGATATTTTGGTCTTTTAGTTAGTTATTCCTTTCCTATTCCAGGTTTATATTTTCAAACCAAACAATGGAATATAAATTCTTTATCTATTTCATGCCTTAAATCAAACAAAGTAATACACATTCTATTCTATTCCTCATCTTTTCTATTCCAAAGAATACCTATTCTATTCCTTACCTATTCCATTCTGTGAACCAAACAAGTTATTAGGAGTAAGGAGTATTACTCAACAAGGACATAAAAAATACTGTTCATCTAATTACAATAAATTACTAATAATCTTTTTTTATTCCTTATTTATTCATTTATTTTTATACTAACTACCCTAATTTATTTTTCTCGGGTCAATAAATTGTTCTTATTGCTTACATCTTTAAATTTTTGTAGTAGTATAGAAAACACTCTGACCCTATTAATCAATCATTTCAATTGATTCATTAAGAAAGAAAAAAGGATCAGGATTAGTAAATTTTATCCATTTTTCCTAATTTATATCCGTCTATATGAAGTAATCGTCATTTTCTTTGTTGCGTTTGCTAGTGTCCGAATGCTCTTAACTTCTAGGAAATTTCGCTACTCTGTCCTGAAACTGTCTCAAAATCCAAACCGAACCGAACGCTAACTCATCAACGAACCGATCCAACGTATGTCTCCTAACCACACCCCTCTCTCTTTCTGTCACTCTTTCCTATCAACGTAAAAACATTATACTCAGAAAGGTCCCAAACATATTAGTATTACTGATCGGTTAGCTATGACCTCCCGTCATCCAACGATCTCTAACCATTTCACTTGCAGGTCTTCGCGTACAGCCTCCACCGGAGGGTTGCGTATCTTCTCGATGAAGACTCATTCCTATCTTGCCGGCCAGCGAGTTGGGTTCCTTTCGGTTCCCAGAAGACTGACGATTTCAGATATGAATATGAACAATGCTGCTGGGCCCCGGAAGTTGACGAGGTTGTTGCTGAATGTGACTATAGGGAGAAGCTTAGGGGCAGTGAAGGTTATTATGTCGTCGGAGTACAGAGTGAAGGATTTGATAAAGGCAGCGATTGATATTTACGTGAAGGAGAAGAGACTGCCTCTCTTGAAGGAGATGGATCCTGACCTTTTTGAACTTCACTACTCACCGTTTAGTTTGGAAAGTAAGTAACTTGGATTCACTTTCCTTTTATCCTCTTGGTTCTGTCTTAGAATAGGAGCCCAGCGGTAGAATATGATTGTTTGGGTTGTTGTTTTTGTTTCTGGTGGTCCTGATTTTTTTTGTAGCTAAGAGATGACGGCATCGGAAATTGCTATTTTAAAAGTGAAATTCAAATCATTTAAATATTTATTTGAATTTGATCAAAGATTCTGGTAATTTCGACTCAAATAAGACGTAACTGAGCTGAAAGTACCATCCCTACCTGTTATTGAATCTTTTTTCAATCTATGATGCAGGTTTGGACGCAAATGATAAGTTGGAAAGCTTGGGGTCAAGGAATTTCTTTATGTGTCCCAAGCCTTCTCGCACAGCCTTAGAGAAACCAAATCAAAAGGAAGTCAACCCTTTGACCAAGTTGATGGCCTTCTTGCTGTAGCAACATCATTATTAGAATATCTGGGTAAATTCACATGTTCATAGTCTTGGGTAGTTTTACCCTAAGTAGGTATACCTCAACGGGGTCATTTTGGTGTTAATTTGTGTAGAGATCAAACGACGCAGTATTGTTGATGTGTTCTGCGCTGCTGCCTTATGGACTCAAATCTCCTCATGTAAATTTTTAACCATTAATGAAAATTTTAATTTCTCCAAAAAAAAAAAAACATTATACAACACATGAAGTTCTTTGATTGTTTTTTTATCATTTATCATAATTTAATTAATTTAATCAACAATATACTTCTTTATCACTCAACAAAACGAGTTTAGTTGCAAAAACTTTTTAGCATCTTTTGTGTAATGCTTCTCAACAATGGTGACAAAATATATTCGTTTATAAGAACTTTGTATGACCAAAACGACAATATATTGGCAACAAAAAACTGTTTTCGTCGCTACTGACCATTTAGGATAATCAATGCTAAGTATATAGATTTTTCATGACTATTTGTGAGAATATTCATATTCATAGCAAAATTTGTCATATTTATGATAAAATTATGTAAAAATTGTAAAAACTTTTTATAATTGTTATCAAATATATTTATTTACCAACAATTTTTAATAACATTTACAAAATGTCAAATTTATTGCGACGAATTGTTTAATCGTAACCAAAAGCTAATTTTTAGCGAAGATTTTATAATTGACGCAAATTAAAACTTAGTCAAAACATACATATATATTGTAGTGATCAGGCATCTCCCCAAGAACATATTTTTTGAAGAATATAAATTTATTGTTTGTGAACTAAAGACGAATTAAAGTTCATCAACAGAAATCACCCTAAGCAATAATTGGTTTTCATAAAAAAAAAGATTATACTATGGATCATAGGGAAAAAAAAAAAAACAAGCTTTCTAATACGGGAAGGAATCGGCACTGTCTTTTAAGTTGAAACAGATTTCTATCTCTTTGAGAGAAACCATACCCATCATCCTCGAACCCTAAGACTGACCAGAAGAGAAGAGAGAAGGATATATTAGACTAGGGGAAAGGAGGATGGGGGATCTCTATGTGTGGTTGACATCCTTCTTTTTCCTCATAGCCCTACTTGTCATTATCGTCTTCCAGGTCTATTATACCTCTTTTCTTTTTCTTTTTGGTTAATAATCAATTCACTGAATTTCATACAATGTTTGGGAAGCTTGATGTTTTTTGTGGTTTCTTAACGTTGCACTCTTTTTCCTTTGGCTTTCTGTTATCTGGGATTTTGTTATTGTTGCTTGTTAAGCTTTCCTAAGCTTAAGGATGGGTTATGACATTGGTTTTCCCAAATTCTTTAATCCTAATTATTGAGTGGTTGGGTGATTAGGTTTTGGATTTTTTATCATCTGAGCACCCATTACTCCAATTTTTAACTATTATTAATTTCTGAGCGTTAACTATATTCATGTTGCTCGTATTACTGGAAGGTTCCTTTTAAGGTAATTTCTGAAGAGTAACTAAATTAGAAGATATAAAGATGAGCTTGTCTTTTGTTTAACCGTTGATATAGCTAAACTGGATACTTTCTTGCATTGTCTGTCCTCTGCTTTTGGTGTTTGGAATCTAACTTATTGATCAAATGTTGCAGCTAATGTGCTTGGCGGATTTAGAGTTCGATTATATCAATCCTTATGACTCCTCATCACGAATAAACAAAGTTATTCTTCCCGAGTACGTAGCAGTAGCAGTTTTATGCTTGTTTTATCTTCTGACGGGGCACTGGTGCATGTCACTGCTGTGTGTTCCATACCTTTACTACAACTATAGGCTGTAAGTACTCTTCTTAATTCACTTCAACATCAATTTTGGCCACTTAAGTTTCTTCTATCTAGGAGGGAGGAGTTTACCTGTGGACAGGTGGTTAGGGGGGCTTGTGTACTGGATTTGAATCTTTTTGGTCATTAGATAAAAACGGTGCAATGTTTAGCAATATGGATAAATGGCATACTTTTTTTTGTCTTATTGCTACTCAATCCATTCTTTTGCATGCTGATAATTGTTCACTTGTTTGGAAAAAGAGTTATTAAGTTTAGGGTAAAAGTTACTGCTAGCGGAATAGGATGAGAAGACTGTGCGGATACATTTAACTTCAGAATGTACAATAATTGTCTGGTTTGGAACCAATATAATGCATGTTTGATTCTGCAAATTATAGATTTCTTGGTATAGTTCCGAGGGGTATATGTTCCCAGTTTGCTCCCCGTCTGCCGTAAATGGGTTGCACTCCAAGTGCCCTGTCATTTCCTCATTGATATCTATTAATTTAGAAGGGCTCTGATGCTTGAGAAGCCTTAACTCCCTGTCTGCCTTAAATGGGTTGCACTCTAAGTATAAATGGCCTTTTCATGTCCTCATTTATATCTATTAATTTAGAGGGGCTTTGATGCTTGAGAAGCCTTTAGGCTTGCTTGATCCAAAGATTTCCAAGTACAGGCTTGTTGTCACACTGTCAAATCTGAAGTTCAAATTATGTTTTTTCATGACAGTTTCTGTATCTTAGGTCAGTTCTTGATTCGTGTTTATGCCTGAGCTTATTATTTCTTAAGCATGTTCGTTCAATATTCAGGATGTACCTAAAATTCTGGAACAATTGAGGTCGCCTTGTTGTTTTATCTTAAAGGATGAATGAAATGCAGCACATGAGATGATGCCCTCCTGTTAAACGGCCGAAATTATCCTAGTGCATATTGTTTGAGCATTGAGATTCTTGAAATTTGCTAAGCTTTGTTCTTTACTTTCATCCAGATGGAACTTGATATAGTTGCTTTTCTGATTACTCTATTTTGATGAACAGCTATACACGAAAACAGCATCTTATCGATGTTACTGAGATATTCAACCAGCTTCATTGGGAAAAGAAGCTGAGACTTTTCAAGCTCTTCTATCTTATTATTCTCCTCTTTCTGTCCATATTCTGGTATGCCAATGATTTCAGGGCTGCTATCTTTAGTAAAAGTTTCTTCATTCTTGAATCTCTCAGGTCTTAGTTTGTTTTGCACTTCTACTTTTGTAGGATGATTTTGACTGCTTTGGAAGATCATGACTACGAGTAATTGGAAGGAGTTACTTGGTACGGTACAGTGCTGCCTTGTTTTAGTGTTTAGCAGGATCAAGAGATCTGTTGTATCCAAAATTCTAAGAAGATTGGATTTCTTTGATTTAGTGGACTATAGATTAAGGTGTTTTACACGTTTCCCACGCATTGGCTAATGACAAGCACCTTCTCAGCACTTTGTCAGGATTCATACATATATTTGTGCTCCTTTTATTATCATCACGGGATGAGTGAAATACACAACGATTTTTAAAAGGGTTACTTGTTTCACGAATTCCAGCTATAATGAGTATATATCTAGCAATGCATCGAGGGCAATTGGTGCAAGCCTTTTCAGTCGACATTGGAAGCTTTTACACCGAGCTAACATTTTTGTACAGTCAACTCTTAAAAGAGTGTTTAATTTGTCTAGTTTGTTGTTTGCATTTGACGTTCTAAGTTATGCTCATGCAATTATGATGATGAATTTAGACTTCTGGCATGTTCCAAATGCCATATTTATTGACCAGGAGCGGTGGAATAGTGTGATAGCAACTCTGAGACGTGTAATCAATGGCATGTAAACTATAATGTCCAGGCATTAGACTTGATTGATAGGAGCAAAGCTGATACCAGCCAGATGAATCACGAATTGGCATTGTATCGCGCGTGAATCCAACTGTGTGTACCTCAAGACCATTCTACTGATTACAAAGGTATATAAATCTCTCTTACTTTTCATTTTTGGGTAACCAATGTATAGAAATCTATTTTCTGAAGAAAAAAAGTAAAAGAAAGATCCAATAAGAGGCAGATCAAACAACAACTTTTGATAAAGGAAAAACGAAACATCTGCAAAGAAAGAAGAGTATAACAATGACAATATTTGTTAAGGAGTGATGCGCAGGTAATAAATTAAAGACCACTGTCACAAATATTTGAGAAAATGTAAAACAGAGACTAGAATATAAAAAATGCAATGAGATAAATAAATTGAGCATTTTTCTTAAATTTAAGGAATTTTCATTAACTATAGTTAAACTATTTACAATATTACAATGAGGCTTTTATTATGGAATTCCAAAAAGGTCTTTCAACAACGGTAAATTATAAAAACCAGCTGGCTTTCATACTATTGGAGAGTTTGTGGGTAACTTCTTTGACTATCACAAGGCCTCAGATCTCATCGATGATGAATTCAACAAGTTCATAAGGGCTTGTTTGCTCCTGATAATATATCTTTCTATTCCTCTCCTTCCATATATTATAAACTGTGAGGGTAAATGCTGTTTGAAAAAGCAAGCTGTCCATCTTTTGTGAGCAGGATACGCTGATGATCTATCGGAGTGTATTAGTCCAATCGTACATGTTGATTACTGTGCAAGTTTATGGAGAAGTTGGCTCCATACCGTTGTGGAGTAGTTGCAATTGAAAAATAAATGGTTCATGTCTTCTGCGAGTGTCTTGCATAAGTCACAAATGGGGTTAAAAGTATCGTGCCATCGATCTTTAGTGCTTAACTGTTTTTTATTGCTAGCCAAGTACATACGGAAGCTTTAGGACTGATGCATTGTTGCCAGAGAAGAGAATACGAGGGAACCACTGGGGAATCAGTTTAGAGAAATTTATAGCATGACTTGTTAGTAAAAAAACCTTTGGGGTGGAGTTTCCACACAACTGTATCCACATTGCTTATGTTTTGGACACTAGGGAAAAACTAACATAGTGTATGAAAACCTCTAAAATGGCCAGTCCATTGCTCTTCGGAAATGAGTGATGAGACTTTGGCATTGTGAGGGATGCGATGTCTGAGATGCATTAGATCATTCTTGCGTATTATTGGACTGAAGTCAGTCCAATTATGATACCATAACCATGTGGATGTGCCATTGCCCAATTGATAATGAATATATGGATAAATAATATCCCTTATTTTGAGCATCGGATGAAAGACGCAAAAACCACTCTTGATGATAGGTAGTTGCTGGAAACTTTGAGAAAGGAGATGTTTCGTGAATCCACTTAATCCAAATGGTGTTTTTATCTATTAGTGACCTCCAGAGTTTTTTTGTGTAGAAGAACCTTTTGCATGTTAGATGTAAACAGTATGCCTAGGTCTCCTTGCTGCTTGGTAGTTGTAACCTCTCCTCACTTCACTTTGGCTTTCTTTGCATTATCCATATAACCTGACCAGAGGAAGGAATTAATAATTCTGTCTAGCTCTTTGATCACCTTCTTGGGCATAATTAAGTGATTAATCCAATGAATTTGTAAGCTATCGAGAACTGAAATAATAAGCGTGACCTTATTAGCCATAGAAACCGATTATGTAAGATTTTAGATTTATAACGTTCCAAGAGTGGAATACAATCAAAATATCAAAGTTTTGCATGAAAGATTTGAACTCCCAAGTATTTAAAAGGGGCGTGTTTAACTTCATTCCCAAAAAGCTGGCAAGCTCAAGAGAATTATGCACGTTCAAGGAGCAATAAAAGCTGCTTTTTTGGAGATTTAGTCTTAGATCATACCATTTTGAGAATCAGGTTTGGATATCTTTAAGAATATTGACGGAGAACCTGTCGACTCCAAACAGAAGCATTAGATCATCAACAAACATCAGATAAGTGAGTTTAAGAGCACAACATTTATGATTATAGCAGAAGTGACCATTGTATGAAGTCAACTTACCAATTATTCAAGACAACCCCTCCAAGACCAAAACAAAAAGATAAGGTGGGAGGGGATCTCCTTGCCTAATCCCCCTTTCACATTGCAGCTTCCATTGACAATGATGTTTACTTATCAGGTTTGCAAACATAGCATGATCCATTTTGTAAATTGAATAGGAAATTGCAAAGCATCAAGGTAAGCTTGGATAAATGTCCATCTAATTGTGTTGAAGGCCTTGTAAAAAATTGATTTTCTAGGTGCAACTCTTCAGTTTTTTCTAGATTGATACTCCTTAAGAAGTTCTTGCATTAGCAATATATTATCTCCGATGGAACATCCCTCAATGAAAGCACCTTAAGTAGAAGTGGCATGTTCAAGCAAGACTTTTTTCAATCTTTTAGCTAAAAGTTTGGCAATGACCTTGTAAATGGTATCGCAATATGAAATAGGTTGGTAATCCGATAAGGAGCCAGGGGTTAATTTCTTTGATACAAGGCATATGAAGGTGTGATTGATTTTACACAATATCTTACTTGAGCGCAAAGTTTCCAGGATAGCTTATGTAAAAAGTTGTCCAATGATAGTTCAAGTCTATTGAAAGAAATGATTCGTAAATCTATGAGGGCTAGGGAATTTTGATGGGTGCAATGAGAAAAGAACTTCTTTATCTCTGTGTCTAAGAAAGGGGCGAGTAGGAAGTCTTTTTGGCTAATAGGGTTTTCAAAAAAACAGCTCAAATCTAGTAGATGATTGATCTAATGAGTACCCATCAATTGAAGAAAGTACTCACAAATGATAGTTAGAAGGGATAGTTGATCAGAGTATTGGATTCTGTTAAGATATATGTTATGATATCTTGTAAATTAATTTTAAGCATTATTTGTATTTGGACATAGTTGGATATATTTGGAAGTTTATCTTGATTGGGACTCTTAAAGATAAAATTAATTGAAAGATAAACTACAACATGAAGATAGAATTTATTATTTGGGATAAAATCACCATATTTAAATAAAGATAGTGTGCAGATTTTGGTGATTTTTGTAGCTATCTTTGGGAAGCCTATTTTGGTGATAATGATTATCTAAAGTAGCTGAATTTGTGGATATTATTATTGATGATTTGTAGCTGTAGTTTTTTGGCCAAAAAAACATGCAGTAAGGTTGTTGCGTTTCTTTGTTTTTGTATGATCAATTACATGCTCTATTAAACTACAAAAAAACATGCAGTAAGGTTGTATGTAGTTGCGTTTCTTTGTTTTTGTATAAGCAATTACATGCTCTATTAAACTATTCTTGGTAGTTGCATTTTTGCACACATGGGTGAATAATTGGATTGCTGCTCCATATCTTTATGAAGGAACAACGTGCAAAGTTTTGGTTGTGTGTGAAGTGATAAAATAAACACAAGCAAGAGGGGGGTGAATTGTGTGAGACTTAAAAAATTTTGCAAGTTAATTTTAGTTTAAAATGAAATGACAAGAGCCTGTCTATAATTAAAACAGTAAAAACCTGTTGTGTGATGGGATCCTATTTAAACAGAAGCAGCCTGTTAAACGATAAAAAACTTGTTAAATGACAAAAGTCTACTAAACGAAAAGTTCTGTTAAAAAACAATTTAAAATAGAAGACATCAGTAAAACTAAAAATAATCTCTTGCAAGTTAAAAACAGAAGGAGACTGTTATAAGTAAGGGAGCCTCTTTATGAAATAAACACACACACACACAATATAATGTGAAAATTTAAAAGTGAAGAGAAGAAAGAAGGACACAGTCGATTTATACTGATTCGGCTTATAACCCAAGCCTACGTCTAGTCCCAAGTATCAAACTTGAGTGTTTCACTATAAAAACTAAGTAGCAATTTGACGAGCTTCTTTAAGTTCAAGAATTAAGTTCTCTAACTTTCTGCGCTCATAATGTATAACAAGCTTCTAAAAGCTTACAAAAAAATAAAATGCAAAATCAAAAGTAAGTTATTAGATAACAATTTCTCTCTTAATATAGTAATTTTACCTTTTAAGGGACAATAGGAATAATATGACTCTAAAAAATATAGATGATGCTCGAATGTTTAGAAAGTTTGTGTATGCTTATTTCTTCACAAATGCTATTGCTCTTCTTTAGATAGTCATTTTCTTCTTTTAGCCGTTGTTTCACTTGCATCTTTAGTCAACTAGATGGATTTAAATCTGAATTAATTCGATGTCATCTTTGCCAAAAATCTTCCAGTAATCACAGGACTAATATACAACCTTCATAATTAGTAGGATTCTTTCAGATAAACCATTTCTAATAAGGTAAGTTCATAATGAAAGTTTTTACAAGAAAGGAAGTAATTTCTTGTAATTTTAATTCCTTAAAAAAATACCTTTCTCTATACAAGGAAATAAATCCATTTTGAATTTAAAAATATTTTATAGTTATCATAAAAATCATTAAATATAAACCTTAAGCTAACAACCTCTCCCTTTTTGATGATGATAGGCAATAATTGAAATATATTTTTTAAAATTTAAAAAGATAATAGATGATTTCGAAAGATATCTGTCACTTTTGTATATTCAGGAATTTAGAAGGAGCCTGTTTTTTAAGAAAGGAACCTATCATTTATATATTACAGATTTTTACAAGTTCAATAATAGAACCAATCACATATATAATTAAGGAAGCATTGATAAATATATCATCATATATGCAAAAGTATGCAAAAATGCAAAAAATATGTCCAAGTATATTCTCCCACTTTTTCATTATCAAAAGTAATAGAGCATAGGGAGGATGTGAAATAAAACAGAATGAAATAAAAAAATCAATTGACATAGTCAGTGAGGATTTTTCTTAAGGAGAATTTGCAAATCCAAGACCTATTTTTGGAGGCTGTCAATTTGTTCACGTATTTGATCCTAATTTGAGAGAATATTCCTTAGTTATTGCAAGATCAGGTAATTCGTGCTTTGGAGTGGAACAAGGGCTAACTTTGGAGGGGTTGGACTTAAGATATCTGCAACTCTTTCTGACTTTTTTTCAACCCACTCGTTGTCTTTTCTCTTGTAACCAAATTGGCAAGAAATGAAAGAATGAAACTTTGCTGGTTTATACCAATTAACGTTATCAAACAACACTCTAAAATATGTAAAAATCTTATTCAACAACATTCCATAAGGTATAACACCACTTGTGTTCTTGTGATTTTCCTTATCTACCATGAACTTTAGGATCATTGTTGGGAGATTCATCTTATTGCCCTTCAATTAATTGTAAACAACATACGTGTCTAAGAGACTACACCTCTCTACTGAACTACTACTTAGAAAAATGGAGGCAATCGAAATGGATGTAAGCTATCTTAGCGGAAGGTCTAAGTGTCTACACCACGGTTCCCTTCATGGGCATTTTCAATATTCATACAAATGAAGTTCACTACTTCTCCTAGATCAATTTCAGTAATGTCCCACTTATGACAAGGAAGGTCTATCCTATTTTCAGGAATTACACTTAGAATGTTTCCCAAGATTTCCTCTGTGACCAAAATCTTGCAATTGCGTACCTAAGAGATAACTGCCATCTTTGTATCAATTTCTTCCTCTTCCATATATGTGTAAAAACATTTGACTAGTTCATTACACATAGTTTCGTCCAAGCTAAAAAAATCCTCCTAACCAATAGTAACAAAATAGGGAGTGATGAGAATACCTATATCATCGAGTAGATGGGGAGGCAAGATTTGTCTAGCTACTACCTTTCTCTTCTTGTAGCGCATCTTTTATCTTGCTTCAATCTTCATTGTTTGGAATAGTTTCACTGGTACTAAAACCTCTCCTTTCTGAAGAATGGTTAGTTTCTTCGATTTTGTTCTTTTGACCTTAGGGATTTCTTCGAATAAAGCCTCTTAGAGGAATAACTCTTTCTTTGTAATGACATCCTTAATATTTTTTTCAGCCAAAGGCTCTTTGCGTTTTCTTATTTCTTCCATTTTTCTTTTCTTTTATTCTTCTTATTCTTTTTTTTGCCCCAGTAGTTTCTTTTTGTGGAGTTTGTTTTATAACATTTCCTCTGGCCCATGATCTTCTGGCCCATGATCTTCTTTCTAATCGAGAAGGTTCTTCATCTGAACCATCGTCATTTATTTCCCAGGGCGCTTCAAACACTGTCTTCTCTTTAGTACTAAGTTTAGGATTTGGGGAAGTTTTTGAAGTAGGAATGGGTAGGGAGATAATAGGTATGTGAAATTTCACCTTTTTTAGTAACTCTCCTTTACTGAAAGTCTCTTCTTCTTCTTCACTCTTTTCTTTCTTTTCTTTTCCTTTTTCTTCTTATGAGTTAGAAGCAAATTTTTCGATTGTTTCTTCTTTGTCATTTGAAGAGGAATTAGGATAATCTAGTGACAATATAGCAACAATCTTCCTTTTTCCATCTTTTGGGGTCTCCTAATTGGGTATTTCTAAAGTTTGAAGCTTTGAGGAGACAAAGATAGGTTCGGTAGTAGTGTCCAGAAGACCTACTATGGGAGACAAAGTTGAGGGATTAGAAGCAAATGTTTGTTCATGATGAGATGTTTTGCCATGGCTAGAAGTTAGGATAAAAAATTTCTTCTATCCTTTTGATTTTGTTCTTACCATTATATATGAGCTTGGTGAAGTTTAAGAAAGAAAATAAGAGGCAATAAGAATACAGAGAGTTAGGGTGTAGAGAGAATAATAGAGAAGATGATAGAAGTTTGTTTAAAGTATCTATGTGATTATTGAGAATTGATCCCGTAAGAGGATTAGTAGATGTATAAGCCAGAAGAGGAAGTGTAATTGGTTGCGTATCTTCTGACAGACGTATATGTAGATTTGTTAGGTGGCGCATGCATTTTTGTAAAAGCTTCAAGTTGAAGAAAGCATCGAATATGAATTGATGAAATCATTCACTCCACAGTCTGATAGATAACTAATTAATCTGACGAGAATAATGATAAAGTCCCATTGTACATGTCAATATTGACAACAAGAAAATTGATAGTAAGAAGAAAATTCATCAATTTTTGAAATCGTGAGGGCTTAAGTCCCTCTATCCCCAAAACAAAAAAGGCCTCTTCGACTCTCTAATCATTTATTATATTCTTGTTATTATAATTGTATTCTCTCTTCTTATTAACGGTTTAAAATTAGTTATCTTTGTAACATCCCACTCCTGCAAGACCCGAACTCGACATCGATGGTGATATCTGAGTCTGTATCCCACAAGGGTGGTGTACTAGAGCACTAAAACAATCAAAAATAGGTATAATTTTTTTCAATAATCGCAAATTTGGGCCCACTTTTATTCAGAAACGTTTTGAATTACAAGACAAAATGTCGATTAGCCCATTTCAAAAACAAAACATATTACACTTTGATCAAGCTCTTTGCAAAACCTTTTTCCAATCGAAAAGTTATACACAACAAATATATTCAAATACACAAATACAACAATTTGCAGAAATTACAATTCAGTGCGAAAATAAAGGGACACAATGCAGACGCGAACTGATCCCGACCTCTTCTTTCACTCACATGCAATAGATATAGTCCCGTTGCCTAACGGGGTATTCTTCTAAGTCCTGAAAAATAATTTCAAATTTTAGGTGAGTTTTGCAAATTCAATGAGTGACCATGATCGATGGCTCACCCGGTCACTTAACACATAATTTGCACATCTCACATTATTTCACATTTCACTTTATTTCACATTCACATTATTCACATTCGATACACTTAATCATTCATATTATGCATATGCAAAGCACGTGAGACTCACTTTTCATTTGTTACTTTGTTGTGACCGAGTGCCTAAACTGTCCCACATAGGGCTCATTAATAACTGTCCCTTATCCACTTGGGGGATACAGGGCTCATTAAACGTTGAGGCTGAGGCTCTGATTCACTTTTGAGCTCGAGGCTCATTTCCACTCATTGAGCTTTAAGCTCTAATCGTTGGCTACTCTGGTCACAACTGCCATTATATTTCATGCATTCATGCAATGGCATACATTGCTTATATTTGCATATCCCATTCAATCACTTTCTCATATCATCAGAGCTTAGTCCGGCATTTAACATTAGAGTTGAAAATTCACACGTTCATTCATATGCAAATGCACATTCATAACACATATATCAATCACATTAAGTACACATAGTTCATCCAATTCACATTCAAGTAACACTTCAATATTCAAATTAGCATCACAATCATCGGACCTGATGTTCGGAAACCAATACAGTCAATCACATTTAGCAGTCAATTTATACAAAATGAAACAAAGCAAACAATAAAGTGAGACCATCTCGGTCTACTCGCAGTACGCTCCAGATTAGCATTTGCTTCCCGTTTCTAGAAACGCCTAAATGCGGCCATTTAGCCTACACAACTCATTTATGCAAGATACACATACTTCACAATTTGTACAATTATAAGTGGTTAATAATGCACATGACTGAAATAAAATATGTATACTGCATGTTCATGACAATCCTAGTATCATTCCATAAGTTTTCATCTCAAAATCATGCCCCTAAATTTTAGAAATCCATAGACATCAAAATTACTCAATTTGTATTTCTATAGGTCCGGATATTCCCAAAACATTGTCCAGAAAAATAATCACTCGGTCCTCTCACTTTGATTTAATCCATCATTTTTAATTTAATATTATAAATTTGCAAATTCTTATGAATATATAAATAAATGTATTACGAATTTGACGCTTTAAAAATCTGGTCAATCAAAGGTCGGATGAAAAAGTTATAAGCAAAAGAGTGGCAAAAGGGGTGGATTGGGGAAAATTGGCCACTCACGCTCGCGAGTGTCTCGCAGCCGCGAGACGCGTGCTACACTTGCGCGCTCTAGAGGAACACATAGCATGCTACCCCTTGCGAGCGTCTCGTGGCCGCGAGACGAGCGCTGCATGCGCGTGCTCGCGATGGCGAGACTCGCCCTCGCGAGGGCCAGCTTCCTTGCCTATTTTTTTCCACTTATTTCCTCTTTTCTTCCAACAAGCATAACTTTTCTCTCATAAGTCAAAATTTGACAACTTTGGTATCCCTGGAAAGATCAAAGAAAGCTGTACAATGTCCATGAAGGACTCAAAAACCATTTAAATCTCTAAGGGAGTCAAAATCTCAAACAATATTACTGCCCATTAAATGCCATCCTAAACAGTACCATAATCTTCTAAAAATCATAACTTCCTATCCCATTGTCAAAAAATTCCATGCTTTATCTCAATGAAAACATCAGAACACATTCTACAATTCTCATGAAGAACTTAGAAGAAAAGTCCACCTCTAACTAGGTCAAATTCTCACATGATTGTGGCTACCCTGTTGAATATTGTTAAATATCATCTAAACCATATCCACATTTCAATCACTCATAACTATCAACTTCAGTATCAAAAAATGGTACACTTTATGGGGATAGAAAGCTATCAGGAAAAGCTACAACTTTCCTGAAGACCAATTTAGCAAAATCATCCTAAATCAACCTAGAAAAATTCACAAAGTTTTAGATCACAAAATTCAACTTTAGTGTCACTAAAGTTGCACTATTCATCCCTACACACATTTCTACATTCAAGTCAAAATTTGGAACTCTTCAAGCCAAAATTGAACAACACTTCCTTCACAAGAAATATAGCCAAACACCTCTAGTTTAATTCAAGCAAAAACTCATCTCAATTGCATAACCATAGAAGAAGTTATGGCCCAATCATTGAAACATGCTCAAATCAAATTTCCAGATTTTCAACCTAACA
>JANIHY010000209.1:55785193-55795306 GCA_027479065.1 Erythroxylum brevipes | reverse complement strand
TATTATTATTATTATTATTATTATTATTATTATTATTATTATTATTACTACTACTACTACTACTACTACTACTACTACTACTACTACTACTACAACAATAATAATAATAAGTAATTATCTTTTAGGCTAACTATGAGAGTCAAGAGTTAAAAGACTAAAGTGGACTACCAGAATCTCTTTCCAAGATATCCTTTACTCAAATCTTAGCATGCCAAAGTTTTCTATTGTGAGTCATATCCTCGGTAAGTTTCAACATTCTCATATCATTTTTGATAACCTCCCTCCATTTCTTCTTAGGCCTTCGATTTTTCTCTTACAATCTCTAAATACAATTATCTCACTTCCTCTCACTAGAGTATCTAAATGTCTCTTCTTAATATGACCAAATCACCTAAGCCTTATCTCTATTAATTTTTCCATAATATTAACAACCTTTAATTTGTCTCTCACAATTACATTCATGGCCTTATTCTTTTTAGTAAGGCTACATATTCAATGAAGCAACATCATCTTCATCACCTTTAGCTTATGACTATTAACTTGTTTGATGGGCCAACACTCCACCTTATAAAACATGGTTGATCTAATCATTAAACGATAGAATTTACCTTTAAGCTAGAGTGGTATCTTCTTGTCATACAAAACTCCTAACGTAATTCTCTATTTAAGTCATCCTGATCTGATCCGGTGAACCATGTTTTCATCAATTTCTTCATTGCTCTGGATGGGTCTCCTTGGTCTAAAACACAAACTCAAATTAGAAGAGGCACAAAGATATCTCAAAATCTACTAACAACATTTTAATGTTCTCTTCTGTGATTAGAAAAAAATATTTGACAACTTAACGACGTGAGCAATATTAAGTCTTTTATGACTATTGTATCCATTAAACTATCAAGAATTCAAACATAAGAAATTGTTTTCATTTCTTCCTTCTCTTCCTCGTTAAAAGGGCATTAGTTTTTTTCTCAATTTAAAGTGTCACCATTTTAGCTTTTTCTATATTAACCTTTGAAGCAGCTTCACTATGTATTTCTCTCATGATAACCACAATTTCTTAACCTTTCTATTATGGATTATCTTTATGCCAAGAATCTACTTTTTTGGCTCTAATTCTTTCATAGAAGAAGACTTACTCAAATCTTACTACAACTTTACAATTCTAGAAGTGTTTTGATTAAAAATAAGCACTTCATCAATATAAAGTAGTAAAATAGTAAAGCGAACATTAGAGATTTTTTTTACACAAAAAATCAATAGTCAAATAAAGTCTTCTTAAAGCCATACTTTCTTAAAAAAAATCAAATTTCTTGTACTACTACCTTAGTACTTGTTACAAATTATGCAAACTCTTCCTCAATGTAAATACATAATCTTCTTTTCATTTGAATTTAAAGCCTTCTAGCTGCTCCATATAAATTTTCTCATCTAAATCACCATAGAAAAATGTAGTCTTTACATTCATATGCTCCGTCTGTCATTATGTGTTTCTAAAACTAATATAACTCAAATGGACGACATCTTTATAATCAGAGAAAAGATTTCATCAAAATCATCTCTTCTTTCAGCTAAAGCCCTTAACATCTAATCTAGATTTATACTATAAAATTGAAGTGTCATCATCATGTTTCCTTTCAAATTTCATTGGTTCCTAGAAGCTCTTTGAACCTTAGGTAGTATAACTAAATTAAAAGTCTGATTATCAAACAAGGATTTCATTTTATTCTTCATAACTTCAAACTATTTCTCTCTTTGCTCACTATTCATGTTTTCCTTAGTATGTACTTACTAGGAGGGTCATGTGATGAGGACTTTCTCTTTCTAATAGATCTCCTGATAGAAGTTTTAAGAGCCTTTATCTTTGCACTTCTTTTGGTTGCTAACCAACCATAACAACATATATTATAAAATCCAAACTATAAACACACTTTTAACCATTATACACTTAATAATCAATTTCATTGTTGAAAACTGTAGGAGTGTAGTAGTTTCACAAATTTTTAGATTTTTTCGTAGTTGTTTCTAGCATAATAAAAAATTAAAAAATTAAATACACAAATATAAATCAACATCAATATTTGTTAATGTAGTTCAACACACCTTGTCTACGTCTATGGGGCCCTCACCTACCTTAATTTTTTCACTAGCAACAACAGTTTTATATAAGGCTTTATTGAGTTGATACCACTTAATCCTTGACACTATCCATTGTCCTCATAGCCTATAAAAGAATTTCACACCCAATAGTACAACCGTCTCGCACTAACCTCAACAAAAGATTTTCTCAAACAATGTTTAATAAAAACGAAAGAAAATAAACAATTCAAGTGATTAAACAAAATTCAACAAAAACGAAAACACCTAAGATAAAAACCAACTCCCCTAAATATGTCGCTTCATCAATGAAAGAACGAGAAGTTGTCAACCAAGAAATCTACTATAAATCTTTGATATAGTCACTAAAATGTTCTACGCACAGCAGTCAGAAAACATCTCAAATCAACAAACGTTTCATCACCGAAACGTTAACCCAATAAAATTACAATAACCAAGACAACAACTGAAGTTTTTTGCAATAAACCAACAATAAAAACAACAGCTACAAAGTCACAAAAACTTATAGAATTTTGGCACACTAAAACCAAAAATGACGGCCACAAAATCACTAAGAATACTGGAAGTTTTCCACTTAAAAACTACTATTGATGACAATAAGCAGCCCAACAAAATCATACAAACACTATAGAAAGCCAGCTGTCAGAAACTCACGAATCTACTCAGTTGAACCACGCAAAGACAAAATCAAGAACATAGTTGTACCAAAACTTCATCAACGAAAACCAACCAATGAAGACACACGATTATTAAAGCACCTCAATGCAGCATGTCCCCTTTAGCCCACTCATGTAAAACTCAAATAAAGACAGCAACATAAGATCAGCACATTACTCCTTCCATGCACTTTTTAATCATCAAAGCAAAAGATCCACGACCTCACCTCTCACACCACCTACAACCAAACAAAAATGACGTAAGGAGGGAGTCACGCATGAAGGGAGTTACTCATGCCCTATCACAAAATTTGCAGCTCACTAAATCTGTCTTTCAGCCCATAGCAACATCATACACACACATTGCTATTCCAAATGATGGGTCACATATACATCATCCAAAACAATGGTTGACGCACATACCCACACTGCTTCAGCTTACTCATAATTTTTTGCACACACCTACAACATTATTAGCCCATTCACATATGATGAACCCACACCAAGACACCGACCAAGTCACACATGCAAGCCTCCCTCACTTCAACAATTTTTACCACTTCCAAACATCCACCAACGTAATTCACACAAGAGTTCTTCTCTAGATAGAGTTCTAAGTCTATCCAATTTTCTAAGATAGAAGATTTTATTTTATCCCATTTTGATTTGAATTTTGAACTCATTAATATTATTTTAGATGTCTAATTATCGAAAAATGCCAAAACTAAATAATAAGATATATATACCATATATCTTAATAATTGTTATCTTGGATTTTGAACATCTTAAAGACCATCTATAACTACATTTGGTGCATTGTTAAAAATCATTCATCTTAACCTTATCAATATCTTTAAAATCCTCATCCTCAAAGCACACCACATCGTAACTTCTAACAGGTTTTTTCTCTAATGATCATACAATTGGCAGCCAAACTCATCTTGACCATTACACCTCTCTTATTTAGGAACATCTACAAATGCTTTTCACCCAAAGATTCTTAAGAAATCATAGAAAACATCATTGTTAAACCAAGCTATATTAGGGGGATCATCATCCAAAGTAACAGTAGGACTAAATTGATAACATGAGCAGTTGTGCAAAGTGCTTTTGTCTAAAAGTAATTTGGTAACTTTGTTTCTATAAGTAAGCACCTAATGTCTCCACCAAAATTATATTCATCCTCTCAATTGAACTGTTCAACTAGTGACTCTAGGGAGAATTTTTCGATGTCCAATACCCTACTGTCTATACTAAATATCAAAAGTTTCATAATATTCACTATAGTTGTCACTGTATATGCAGTTTAATTTCTTCCATGTTTATCTTTCAACTAAGGCTTAAATTTCTTAAATTTATAAAGAAATTGATATTCAATCATTAATAAAATTGATAAGCTCAAAAAATTTGACTTTCTAGAAAGAGGATGACTTTAAAATAAACTTATATTATTTTCTGGCTAAGTAGTGAAGACACGTGTCTAGTATAACTTCCTTAATCCCAAAAAGAAAATTTGTTTTGTTCATATGAGTATGAAGAGGATCCTCAAATAACTAAGTATTTTATGTCATAATTATGATAAAGTGTCACTCTTCACCATATTCACCTAGCCTCTAAAAATAAAACCTTACATCATATATAAGTTAAAGAACTCATTACTTTGAGCCACAATCAGTGAACCTTTTGTAAGTTTATACTTTCCTTTATTGAAAGCATTGTAATAACATCATTATCAAGCTTTCCTAGAGAGAAAAAATTCAAGTGAATGTTAGGTACATGCTTGAAATTTTTAAAGACTAAAGTTGAATCATTGTTAGTATCCAAGCAAAATATTCCTATGCCAATCACCCTAATCTTGTCATCATTGCCCATCTTCAATACTCCAAAATCATTGAAAGTATAAGTGATGAACCACTTCCTTGGCATGGCATGATAGGAAACACCAATATCTATAATTCAATTAGTCTCATAGTATACTAAATTGATGACATTTTCATCACAAACAATAAGAACATAACCATCAATAGTAGTAGGAACACAATTATCATTATCAACATCATTCTTTTCTTATCTCATCTCCTTTTTCAACTTGAAACAATACTTCTTAATCTGTCTTGCTTTAGAATATTGATTACAAAAAAAGTTCTTATACTTGTAATTTGACTTGATTTAAATTTTATATCTACTCTTATGTCCTTTAGATTTACTTCTCTCCTATCTTCAATAACACCATAATGAGGATGAAGATGAGCCCTGAAATCTTCTTCTCACTTATTCATTTAAAGCAACATTTTTAACATATTCGATAGTCACCATACCACTAGGAGAAGAATTGGTCAAAAAAACTATAAGAACTTTCTCAAGAATATGGTAGAATATTAAACAACAAAACTCTGTATATCATGTCATCAAACTCAACAACTATTTCAAACAATTGATTAAGAGCGCCTTGAAAATCATTTAAATAAAGAGAAATAGGACTATGCTCTTTGTAGCTCAAATTCATCAATTGCTTAGGTAAGAAAAACTTGTATTGTTAGTCTTTGAAGTATCAAACATCTCAAGTTTATCCCATAAAGTTCTAGCACATCTCTTATTAACAATATGATTAAGAAAATTATCTTTTACCAATTTTTGTAATATAGCTACAAACTTATGTATGTTCAAATTATCAATCGTCATCTGAAATAGATTGGTGCTTTTGAGTGGCAAACATAGGCAAATGCATCTTTTTCACAAATAAAAGATCTTTCATTTTTTCTTTTCACTAATGGTAATTAGTATCATTTAAATACATTGCTTTGCTAGTATTTGCCTTCATCATTCAAATAGAATTACCCTCAATATTCAACTATAATCCAAGAGTAAAATATATGCATCGATGTGTAAAAAATCAAACATAATATGGAGTGAAATGTCCAATCCCAATTTTTCTTTTTACTTAAATCTATAAGGAGTAAGCATAATCTAGCATAATAAGGATGTTGTGCTAAGTGTGTTATGTTGAAAAATAAATATTTCTAATGTAAATAATAAATATAATGAATACAAAGAATTTTACATATAAAACTTCTTCAAATCAAAGGTTAAAACCATAAAACCTTTAGTCCATCACAAAACTCTAAAATAACAAAAGAGTCTTACAAAATGCTCCTTAAATTGGTTATAGAAAAAACAACAGGTGTACGTTGAAAAAACCAACAAAAACAACTTTCCTTTTTCTTCTCCATATTTCCAAGTGGTAAGGGTACAAAAATAACATCTTTCTTCTACATTTGAAGCTTTTTCTTTATTTTGTTTGTTTTGCATTAGATTAGAGAGGAAATTATAGAGATTGACAACACAAAACTCTATTGGAAAAATATAGAGCTTCATATAGGTAAGAAGGGAATTTTCCATCTAAGTTTTACCCATTTTATCAATGATTTTCATTCATCCTAAACTAGTTTCTAGTCATAATTATATGCTTGTGATGACAATTTTGATGAATTTTTTAAAAAGAGAAATTTTGGTTGAGGTTAGGAAAAGAGGAGGGGTTGATGTTGGGGTAGAGAAAAAGAAGAGAAATTTTAAGATAAATTAAGGGGCAAAATAGGAAATATGAATGTTACGTAACAATTGAAAATTATAATTATCATATTTTCTCCTAAATTATCAGATGATACACATCATATCACGTAACAATTGTGATATATATAACAAAGTATATTAGGGTAAGATAAATATTGTTCATGAAATTAGATAAAGACTGGCTTATAATGGTTTAAGAATAGACTGTAAAAATTGTAAATCTATGACTTACCTAAGATAGGCTAAATTTGATGGTCAAAGATTGATATGTTGTTGAGATATGAGCGAGTTGTGGCCAAGCACCTCTTTGTGGAACAGTTACCAGGGCATCTTGCATCTCGAGAATGTCCTCTACCAATAGTTAGGTATTGAAGTGGTATTTGAGTATCGTGAGTCTTGTATTGATAACTAGATATTACAGTGGTACCAAGGTATTAGATTAGATTGAGAGGCTGAGCTGACAAACTATTAAATATAATTCTACTAGATTAAGCAGCGAGTTAATTTAGTAATAAAGAGATAAAACATAAATGATATTAATATCATTATCAACTTACCGGTTGAGTTTTAAAAGATTATTCACTCAATTAAATATTTTTAAAACTTGGGCACTTAATTGAAAAAATTCCATAATGTTAGATACTTTATGAATGATTGTATCCCTTTGGTATATAAAAATAATGTATAAATATTTTAATTATATTAAATATTAATACCCTTGTATTTTTAATAATTATAATAATTAATTAATTTAAGAATAAAAATTGATATATTAAGAAATAAAATTATTATCAACATCTAATATTATGATCAGAATAAAACAAAATTGGAATTAGAAGTCTAAATTGATTTTGTTTTCAATTTTTATTTCAAATCTCAATAAAACATATTTTTATTTTTAAAAATAAAATCTAAACAAAAATCATAAAACTTCACTTTTAAAGAGATGATAAATTTTAATAAAATTCTTATAATTTTTTCTTTTAAATGTGGAATTATTCTGCTTATTAACTTTCAAATTTGAATCTTAATTAAAATTATATAGAGGCAACTATTTTTAATCCAATAAAATTAGTTTCTCTTTAAAATTAAAGAATGACCACTATGTGTTTGTTTAAAGAACTAATTACATGATCATTATTTGGAGGTAATTAATAAACTTATTATTGAATAAAATAATTATTTTATAAAAATAATATTTTTATTATTTATGATATAATAATAACTATTATTTAATAATAGTAATATGCAGATTCAAATTAAAACGATTTAAATCGTTCCCCACAGGTTTTAAAGGTAATAAAGATTATGGAAGATCGACGAAAAACATGATCAGCAAGAATATTACAAGTCTTGTTTCTATTAATTATTTGACAGTGCAAAAACTCATATTTTGATTGTCCCTAATACTGGACATGTCAATAGAGCACACACAACACGAGAAAAGAGGTAGTGAAAACGAAATGCAGAAGATCCCCTGCAAAAAACTAGGAGTTTGCTTGCAAAGAATGACTTATCATATCATACTAGTTTCTCAAAGAAACAGTTGCTAATATCCCAGCGTACTCATTTTGCCACAAGACTATTGATTATGGAGATTATCTATCAGCCATTCTTCTCTCCATCCTTTGATAACCTTAGCAATGAAGTCTTCAATTCTGCTCTGCAAGTTGTCATCAGGTTCTTCGTCGTCTTCCCAACCGACCTCACCTTCACTACCATCATCGTCGTCATCTTCATCGTAGCCATCAGAACCATCGAATTCACTACGGTCCTCATCATCATCCTCCGTATCACTACCGCCATTATCATCCTTAACGTAATCACCGTAATCATCTGCAAATGAAGATTGTGAAGAATATTGAAAGAACTCCTCAACTTCATCTCCGGAGGGCCTGTGATTTCCGAGGACTATAAACAAAATTATGGCGTTGAACAGTGAAAATATGAAAAGGGGTGATGAAAACTTGAGGACAAGAGTGGCAGCCGCAGAGAGAACTAAGAATGCAAGTAATGGTCTGTCAATAAGGTTCATGTCCAAGAATAGAATAGAAGGATGTATGCTTTATTCTTCTTCTTAAATTAATGATTGCAACGGAGTTCTATTTATATAGTTGGAAGGATCATTAGTCTTAAATGAGTGCCAATTCTCGGAAATTATTGTGAAGTATATAATCATCATACTCAAATCTGGTATAAGGTAAGCAAATCAATATTGTGAAGCAATGTAAACTTCCAAGCGAATGACACGCAACCAGGTTTTCTCTCTTTGCGGCTTTACGCTAGTCATCATCAGCCGTGCACATTTTTGGCCAAATTGTACAAGATTAAATGTTACTTAATCAAGTCGAGTTAACCATGGTGTAAATTCAGTTCCTTCGTGTCCGTGTGATTTTGGTATTCTGTAGACTGATGTATTGTTGGGATAAATAAAAATGCTTTGGTATTCTGTAGACTGATGTATTGTTGGGATAAATAAAAATGCTCGATCCACCTGCACCAAGGACTTGCACAAGTCATTATTTATTCGCATTTTCTCTAATTTTAAGTACTAATCATTTTATATATTCTGCGTTCTTCTTAGTTTATTAATCGACAAAGACTGGTATCTATCTCTTGACTCTTTCATGGTGAGTGGTGGCCGCGTTTTTATACGTTTTACTCTTCCTTGGGAGTGTGTCGGCATACATAAGTCCAGTTTGCCTAGACTTGGTTAGTATATATGTGAAACATTTGTTCTTAGTTTTTACACTTACCTCTCATTTTCTTTTAATTTCATGTAAATTATTTATCAAAAGTTAAAATACCGACGCACTTTAGCATCTTAGAATCCTTTTTGTTCACATTTTATGAAAATGTGGCACTAAAGGTGTAAAAGAAATTTGAAAAAAGTCAATGAAAATTTCCTGGCTACTATTCATTTAGTTGACTTCTGACGAACACTACGTACTCTTGAAGTTCTTCTATATGGGTAATTTCGTAGCAACAGTTAGGTTGCGTGAGTTATCAGTTTCAAAAGCCTAGAAAATGGCATCGTTGACATGAATAATTTCAGATACATTGAAGACAAAACATCCCTAGATTCTGGAACCATTTTAATACAACATTTGTAATTAACTGGCATAATATGACTTGCAAGCTAGCTGCTTGTCCCGACCAACTTTAGCCTGATTTTTTCAAACACTACTGGATAATATCATAATAATAGAACAGTTCGAGTTCGAATTCCTGCTTCCTTGTCAATTTCATCTGTAGCCAAAAACTGGGATTAAAACATTTAGACATGGAAAAACCTTTGATCAAATGGATCACCTATCCAAGCTTAAGTTTAATTACTTGGGAGTTTTCAAGTCCAGGATCCAATCTGACGAATCAATGAATTTGATGCTTGTGAAAATGGATGGGACCTCGCTTTCTGATGTTACCAAGAAAATAGGATGCAAATCTCATACAGAAAAACTTATATTTATTGTATGGTCAAAATTTGCGGATGAATACTTTCAAAAGGATTGAATATATTAAAATATAGATAAATAAACTTTTTGGATTTGAAATGTTGCGATACAACACAAGATACGGGCAATTCCTCGTTCATATGCCTACTCCGATTATCTAATTAATTTGTATTATCAACTTGAAAGAGTATAATTTATTTATTCTCAAATTAATAATCAAATATGAATATTACGAATTAAACAATATTTTAAAAACTATACCGAAAATTAAATCAATAAATAAGAAGCTTAAAATTTAAAATGTTCAACTTAAATTT
>JANIHY010000209.1:55718269-55732155 GCA_027479065.1 Erythroxylum brevipes | reverse complement strand
GATAGTCTCTATTGGCTATTCAGGTTTGAGTCTTCATACCGACACATAGATCCTGGCCTTCGGGAAGGTCCCGGCGATAAAAATTTTTGTTTTCCGCACTTGGTACATGTGATGTACCTCCCGGGATTTTCCTACAAAAATTTCCTTCGTAATACTATGACAATTCTTCTCCAATACTATGAAATTTCCTTCCCAATACTATGACAATTCCTTCCTAATAATATGTCAGTTCTTCACTAATACCACAACAGTTCCTGTCCTACATTGTCAACTTTAATAGCTTTTGCAAAAGCTCCTCTCCCACACCAAGGCGAAAATAGCAAAAAACACTCATAAAGATGGAAATGATAGTTATACTGACACCTAAAATAGGAGATAAAGTGGCCGCACTAGCCACATAAGATAGCCACACATAAAGCATAAAAGGTGTGTGAAAAAATTTGAATATACCCACATGTACCAACCACACTAGATATAAATTTTATCTAAGTGAGAAGAAGAAAGTAGTTAACTAAAACCACACATAGATTAAATAAAAAAGGAGATAAAAGTGAGAAATATGGATGGTCACACTGTTCACCAGACTTTCACTTGACACATAAAAAATAAAAGAGTCAAAACTTCTACTTGAAGGTTGCAACTCTCATACAAAAATGCACACAACCCAATCTTCTTTTAATAATAGTTAGCACCTATATTAATTTTCCAATTTGTTATATTGAATTACTACTCCTATGTTGTGTCGACGTGTAAGGATGGTATTGGGCCAGGTCGAGGCTGGCCGGTTCATGGCCCAACTAGGCCCGAATTTATATTTTTAAAAATAAAAATAAAAAATGACATCATTTTGTACCTTTCCATTAGCCACGAGCCAAGCAGGACTGGGACAATCTTAGCTCGTGTATGGCCCGTGGTCTAGTCGGATAGAGAATTCTTAGCCTGTGACTTAGCCCAGTTAACCCGGACTGAAGTTGAGTCGGGCCAATTTTGTCATTCCTATCAACGTGGGATTAATTTTACTAAGAAAAATGACATTACAAACTCAATTTCATCTTTAATCAAGTTAATAAAAATAATCAAACTTTTTAGAAATATATAATATTATTGTATGAATAAATAAAGCCCTTTTGGTTACTTGATGCCAAGATTTGAAGTAAGTAGTAGGTGCCATATTGTCTCTTACTATAGGGTATAATTCATTTTACTCCATAAAACAACCTTTTTTCCTTAATTAATTGATTAGTAATTTACCCCACTTTAGCTCCTAATAATAAAACTTTAATTACATTGTCATCTTTTCTTTTATTTTCTTTATAAAGTTTAGAACTCCACTAAAATTTAAAAATTGGTGAAAGACAAAACTAAGGCATAAAGTGTAGTACTTACATCAACACGATTCCTTCCTTTACCAAACTCATGCTATGGAGCACTTTCCAAAATTATCTTACTTGCCTTCAAGATCTATACATATATGTAGGACTCAATTTGAATATGTAATTATAACCCATACTATAAGAATTAGTTAGACTTCACAAAGTAAGTAATTGGTCGGGTTGGTCGTGCTAGGCCCGAACCCAGTCGTAACGACCCGTGGGCCGATCGGTCCATTCTTCAAAGATCAGTCTTATACCCAATGGCTATGTCAAGCCCAGGTCCAATCCACGCTCTCCTTAGCCCATTCGCAGGTGAGAGTCTTCCATGCATACGTAAAGATTTAAACTTAGCTGCAGATCCATATATAAGGTATAATTCTCCCGCAAGAGAGGTACGTGATCATTAACCCTAATCTTCTCCATTCACAACGATCCTACCTTCACCAAAAAGACTGACTTGAGTGTCGGAGGGGCTTATCGGGAAACAACCCTCAACGTGCCTTCCTTGTTTTGCAGGAATCTTCAAGCCAGAGCTCTCGCAAGAATCAATCATCTCCATGGATCCAAAAGGTAACGTGCAGCCTCATCAAAACCTAGCTGAACCAGTAATAAAATTATCTTCTAGGATTAATTGTAAAAAAATCCCAAACTTTACTCAATTACTTTCAATTTGTAGCAAAAAAAGGTCTGATGATAGGTTCTCCGTTAAACTAAACGTGGTGACACATGTCAAATTTATATGTTTGCTACGTGGCTACCATATACAATAGTTATGTCATATATGAATTTTTTATTTAATAAAATAAAAATATGTTAAATTATTAAAAACCTAATTAGCTTTAAAATCCCTCCTCTCCACTACTTTACTTTATTTTTTACTTCTCCACTCCACTAGTTTCCTTGTGTAGCTTTAATGGCTTCCTCTTTTGCCTACATTCCTTCAACTTGCTCCATCTTGGATTTCACTATTTACAGACCTGCTCCTTTATCATCTATGTACTTATATGTTTCCCCATGTGCTATCTACTCCTTCCCCTTTGACTTCATCATCTATGTATGTATGTGTTTACATATAAGTACATTGGAAGAGGAAAATGGTCTTTTGGTTGTATTGATTGTTATCGAGTGTATGAAAGTAGGTTTAGTTGAAGTCCCTTAGTAGTAATTCATGAAAAGAAGTTTAGGTTACATTTATATGGGTATTCTAAATAAGGCAAGGCATTTGAAATGTTGTTAAATGGTTAGTTTGATTCACGAGAGGGATAACAAAGCTTTAATTTTCTTATATCTTTTGGTGATTATATTATTTTGATTGATTAATCAGGTCTTTCACCTCAAATTGCTAAGGATTTGTACCATCTGATCAAGAAGGCCATTACTATTAGAAAGCATTTGGAGGGGAATAAGAAAGACAAGGAATCCAAATTCTAGTTGATCCTTGTGGAGAGCAAAATTCATAGGCTGCCTTGCTATTACAAAAAAATAATGAAGCTTCTAACTATCTAGAGGTAGTAAGTCTTTTTATGTTAAAATACTGATTCTATAAGTTATAACTGATTATTCAAATGTACATATGGGGTATATTCACTATCTTTTATTTATAATTATAATTACTTAATTTCCTCTTTTAAATTGAGGACAGGATTGTTTTTTTTATTATTATAGATTTCTTAATCTATTATCTTTCTCATCCACACTTAGTGTGTGTCTTATGGCTAAGAAAATAGTAGAAAAATGATGCATTTAAGATGTTAAAATGGTGTTGGCCTATATTAGAGAAGGGAAAATAACATATGTTATAATTACTTAATTTCCTTTTTTTAAACTGAGGGTAGAGATGTTCTTTAAAATTATAGATTTCATAATATGTTATCTTCTCATCCACACTTAGTTTATGTCTTATGGCTAAGAAAATAATAGCAGAGTGTTACTTTTTATATTTTGAAATGGTGTTGCCCTATATTAGAGAAGCAAAAATGACATATGTTGAAGATATAACTAAAGGTGTTGAAAAAGCTCCTACTATTTTATTTGTGCTCTTGACATAAGTTTTACATATATCTCAAAAACATATTGCAACTAGGAAATAGATAGTCAAGGGGAAAAAGGTTGAGACAACTAGCACTAATCATCTACTTAAAAAGGTTTAGACAACTACTAGAATTTTTTAATTCCCTTGATAATTATTTTAAAATGTGTTAATCATATTTGAACATTGTGTGTATTGTAGAAAAATATAGGTGTAAATAAAATATACATGGCTTTTATTACTTCTACATCTGGTATACACTTGATATGGGAAGCACGTAAAAGTGTTCTTAATGGATTCAAGAATGCTATTTATTGTTATTTCAATTATCTAATAGAAGTTGAAAAGAAATACTTATAATAATTTTTCTAACAAAAGGCACTATATTCAACAGTAACACGAGATTAGTATTTTTTGTTATTATTATTATATATATGTATATAATATGGATATCATGATCCTTATTAATTTTTCAGATTCCATACATTTGTTGCCCCAATTGTAAGGACAAGATAAAGCTATGGATATTAAACGTTAAACCTAATATTGGTTAATATTTTTATCAATGTAATAATACAAATGTAATTATTGCCCCTATTTTTCTATCAATGCATTAATAGAAATATGAGTATTTCAATTATAGTTTATATGATGTTAATGTCATACAACTAATTAATGATTATTCATATTGTCGGTGTTTTGTAGCTATATAGTCTTGGTAAAAGAGTTGAAGTTTTATTACTATAAAAAATTTTGTCAAAATCTTCTATACGTTAGGGTAAGACTTTTGTCCACAAGATTCATTGTTGTATGCAAGAGGTGAGTTTATATATTATTTCATTACATTTCAAAATTTGACATTAGTTTCATATTTATGTTTTATTTTAGGTTCCATGTGACTATATATCTTGGGCATATGAAGCATCTTAGCAAACAACATTCTTAAAATAACTAGTCTTATTAGTTTATATTTATGTCCCTAAACACTCCTAGTTATGTACTTATAGGAACATTTAATGGATTTATAGATATCCATCTTCCAAAGTGATTGTATTTCTTTAGGCTTTAACTTTGTAATTCTTTATTCATATTTCAATGTTTTATGACTTGTTACAATAAACTTGTGTGATATAGAAAGGCTGAAGAAGGCCTCAAGGGTCATAAAGATACAATGTTAAATAAATTTAAAAATTTTCAAAGGAATATATACAGAAAATAGGACCTTTTTCATTATGAACTATTAACTTTAGTAAAAGAAAACATTTTAATACCAATGAAACATTAATAAAAGAAGTTAATGAATTGTTAAAATAAAAATGTGTTAAAAAGGGTTATGAAGCATCAATAGGCCCTTTTTCATTAGGAATTACTATAAATTCAAAATTTTCAAAGGAATGTCTTTTATTTGCATTTCTCATTAGAGTTTAAAGTGAAGACCTCAAGCACAAATATACCAATCCAATAAAACCGTTGACAACATAATATTCATATCCTCCATTTCCAAATTACAACATAATGTTTATCAATTTCTAGAGCACAATATAATGTTCAAATTCTCAACCAAATCATAACATAAAGTTAAATCCATATCCAAGTCACAACATAAAATTTAAATCCAAATCCAAATCCAATTCACAATATAATGTTCAAATAATTAATCAAATTCCAATATAATGTTCTTGTCCTCCATCAAATAACAACATAATGTTTAAACATGATTCATTTTTCTATACATTCTCCAACATCAACTTGATATTTTCTTGGATTTGATTTTTTGGCCCTGACTTTGAACCTCCTCTTGTTTGTAGTTGTTGTTTGAGCATTTGTATTAGTAGTTACATTTTGAGATACTTGAATTGGTTTGAATACTTAACATTGACTTCCACCCATCTATAAAACATCATAAACAAAAAGTGTAATGCTATCTATTAATAATAAACAAAAATAATTATCCAAAATTGTAATTAGGTTAGAAACAATAAGATAAGCATTCCCACTAACTTCTCTAAATATTACTCAGTTTCTTTAAGTCACTTGTATACACATAAATATTTATGATATTTAAAAAATTTAGGAAAAATAAGAAATAAAAGTGAATATTTACTCACTACCCTCTTCTTCCTTCTTAAGATAAGTGATGTAGTATTTAATATTGTAGATATTGATTGTTTAACTCTTCTTCTTGCACCACTGTCAATGTTGTATGTAAGTACCTCACTTTTTGGTCGTCTTGCTCATTTTTGCTGTATTATATATGTATAATTTGTAATGAATCATAAAATATTTACCACAAGCACAATTAAAAATAAATATATAATTACCTTAACAATTTCATATTGTTTCAGAGGTTGCTCCTTATTGTTGGAACCTCTTTTACTATGACTAACTTCAAAACAATGTTGACATCTTATAAGTACACTAACTTTGCTCAATTTGTCTAAATTATATGTCTTTTATCTTTGTTCTTCTTTTAGCCTTTTTAGGACTTATAGGCATCTTTTTGATTAAAGGAAGTAATATAGGCTACATTTTTTCAGTCTTTTGCCAAAAGTTTGGACCACTATAATAGGTTCCATGGCATACTGATAACTCTATATATAACATTCATATTTGTAGTGCTAGCTCAAATACCCATTAATATCCTCCCTCTAATATGATATATAAACAAATACTTGATTACATGAGATGCTTATTAAATCCCAAAATCTACATTGACATGCTCTTTGCTGTAAATCAATATTGTACTTATTAATAAAATGAGTTAAATTAAACTTCAAAATTTCTTCAATTTTGGTAGTACAGTGCCCTGCTTCTTATTATATAGTCTCTGTCTTTTTCCTCACCCTTGAACATATATTGTCATTGTATTTGATCAACATATCCCTTTTTCATGAATTTAAGTCGTTAAAACAACTTAAATCACCTCTATCGTATTGATCAATCTTTTTTATGAGGCTTCACACATGAATCCATTAAAATTCTCTAATATCTTGTTGTGAATAATTTCACACTTTTGGTCTTGTGCTCATAAATAATTCACAAAGGTCTCAAGATTCCTCACTTTAAAGTCATCATAAGCCTTTATTTGATACATTCTTCAACTTCCATATCTCATCAAATTCCACTTTTTTTGTACAATTAACCACTTGCTACAATAGACTCAAGTAGGTGTGGCCTTTATACAATCTAGGCTAATTTGAATAGGCATGTCGAACACATTTTTACGCTCAGATTTTAGGAAGAGATTCTTCAATGCATTCACTAAACCCTAGACAAAAAAAGGAATGCACAAAAAAATATAATATGGGTATAATAATTTAAAACATATATACAAATAAACAATATGGATATTTAAATATTCACCTTTTGTTGATTGCTTACAAAAGTCCATAAACTCCCACTTAAGTTTAGATCTTCACAAAGAAGGTTTAAAAACCAATACCAAGATTGGTACTTCTCTCCCTCATCTATAGCCCAATATATATGATACACCTAATTTTTTTATAACGCCAAACTATTACTAACAAAGCACCTCTAAGAAATGGTTAAAAAAACATCCATCTAGCCTAATCATTTTCCAATAGCCACCAAGGAAACCATCATTCAATATACTAAATCCCACATAAAACAACTTAATCATTAGTTGTTCAAGCTAGTCATTAGTGCAATTCTTGTCTATAAGACCATAAATTTGCATCATGACCTTTCATAGATCCTTATAATATCACAATAGCTTCCCATTTAGCCCTATAACATTGAGATTTAGTCATCTTTACTACATACCTCCTTTGAGGATCATCTATCTTCTCACTAATAATTTCATTACAAGGTTTTATCAGGAATATAACCTAATTTAGTCTACATTAAATTAACTTAATTAAAATTAAACTTTTGAAATATAAAAATAAAATTAAAAACAAGTGGGAACATAACACTCACTAAAACGCTTTACTATCAGTGGATGCACGTTGGTTAACAAGACCATTGAACAACACGTGCTGAAAATAGATGTTGCTCCCCATCATACATATGCCCCATTGTTTTCTCATATTAGGGTTTGCCTTACCCCCCGCTACCTCCCGTCTGCTTTTGTCCCAGGTCATTGCTTCCTTTTTATGCTCTTCCAGTTATCAGTAATGGTGTGCCTACCGTTGGATGTGCTGGTCTAGTCCAAAGTAAGCCACCTTCACCAACGGTGATATTGAACCAGTGGCAAACCCACCAGTAGTGGCAGTTCACCGCTTGTATGTGACCTAGTATAAATGCAAAACAAACAAAGGTAGTATTGCACAAAATAGGAAAACTGCAGATGAATATACAAGCATTCCAAAACAAAATAATAAGCATATACAGTTTCTAAAATCATCACATAAGTATAAATCAGGTATTTTTCAAGGAATTAATATTCCATAACACAAGAACAAGTATAAATTCAAGTAGCAGTGAGCAAATTAAAATTTTCTAGAACAGTTCTGATACTAATTAAATCTCAAAGCCTTATTTTTTTATCAAATCAATAAAATAAAACACTTAACTCAAGTTAAACAATTAAAGGATGCTTTGATACCACTGCTGGAAACCCATTATGACTGAATCATGGGCGCAGCGAAAAAATAAATTTTTTACAGATTTTGATCGAATCCCAATAATTGAATAACTTGAATAATAAAACTCGAATCATAAAATAAAGAATTGTATCTAATTCGATTTTTTTTGTTGAAATTCTTTGAAAGCTTTTCGAAGTGTCAACTAAGAGCTTTTCACATGTCCAATCTCTAATGGTATCCATATAACAACTTCTCAACTCTTAAGAGGAATTAATTAGGAGTGCTAGCTCACTTATGCTTATTCCTATTTATAGAAAAAGCATTAAAATTAAATACCTCCATTATAATTAAAATCAAACTCTAATTATAATTAATAATTTTAATAAAAACAAATATATCATATTTGGTCTCTAAAGTTTTTCAAACTTTATAATTAAGTCCAACTTAATTAAAATTTATTTTTCCTTTACAAACCACTTTCTATATGTGACCTATTAGGTTCTTAATATATTGACAATGATTATAAATTGTAATTTTAATTCATAATTAGAATCAACAAAGAAGCATATAACTGGCGTTTAGAAAGTGCTTTGAAAGGCTTCATTAATCGAGACTCAAACGATCACATCTATATAGGGGGTAGCTGTACAACTTGTTGGGAGCAAGCAACCTTTCGCATAGCTCACACACCACTCCACTCAAATACACTATCATCATATGAATGCCCGCAAGAGGGCTGCTGAAAAAGAGCAATTTGAAGCAAGTCAAAAAAGATTATAATAATGGTCAAAATGGAATCACCTTTTGTTTTGCTATTCTATCTAAGACTCTCTCAGTCAGAAATCCAAGTTAAGTTGAATTTTTTCAATTCCTTTATTTAATTTATTAAAAAATTTATAATCATAGATTAAGATTGACATCTAACCATATGTCATGACCACCCAAATATCAGGAATGTCAAAGTGGTTTGACTTAACATATCTATGCATAGTTATGACGTATAATATAATCCTTTCATCATCTAATGTTTCAATTGGACAGAGTATATATATAATGTCTACTATTTTGTATCTAACCATGTTAGTTCTTGCTAATTAGTAATTGATTTATAATTGATATTTGAAAATACCTTTTCAAATTTTAATTCACTCTGTCCAGAGAATTTCATAAATCATTACTAATCAAGAATAGTAGAACACTCTTTGTAATTACTTTAGAGTGAAGAATCCTTTACTGACTTACTCCATTGTCTCCATATGATTCATACTATGAAACGCTCCCCACTCTTGTAGGACACGTACCCGACATCCTCAATAAAGAACTTATCTAGCAAGGGTGGTATGCTAGCACAATCAGTTAGTAAAATTTCATTACAAATTTTTCAAAATCATGCATGCATATGCGGAACTCAATAATCAAATTAGACCTATTCTTTTCTTTCATAACATCAAAATCACATTTATTATGATTATACTCAAGATCAATCTCATTTACAAACCTTTGCAATCTGGAAAGTTATTACATACAGAAATATTCGAATACACATTGTACAATAATTACAGAAGACTTAATTCAATACAAACATAAGAAAATACAAATGCAGGTATGAACTATTCTCAACCTGTATCTCTTACTTGAATGCAATGGGTATACTCCTATTTGCCTATCGGGGTAACTCTTCTGAGCTTGAAAAAAATTGCAAATTTTGGGTGAGTTTTTGCAAACTCAGTGAGTGACCATCCTCAATGGCTCACTCAATCACATAGCATAGACAGTTCAACAATTCATCATATTGAGACACATACATTGCACGTTCACTTAACCATAAATCATATTTAGAAATCATTCAAACTATTAAAACATACATATAGATTTTATATGTAATGTACATAAGACACACTTTCAATTATTATTATTATGACTAAGTGCCTTTTTATCTAGTCTATATTCCTTAGTGAATACCAAGCTGTGTCAGATAATGTCTCATATCTCTTAGTGGATACCGGGTACATTCACAACTAAGGCTGACGCTCTGATCACAGTCTGAACTTTAAACTTTTTTTCGGTAGCTACTCCGGTCACAACAACTTTTATGTTTCATGCATTTATGTAATGGAATGCATCACATTTTCATATTCTCAATCAATCGCATGATCAATCAGTCACTTTCACATATAATTAGGTCTTAGTCCGACATTCAATATTTAAGTTGAAAATCACTTTTTTATTCATATGCATATTTATATTTTTCTTTGGAACTAGGTCCGACATTTAACAATCAAGTCATGTATCACATATTTCATCAAAATCTTATACAAGGAGCACTTCAATGTTCTCACATTTATCAAACCCCTCAGACATTCAATTTCTGGAAATCATAACAATCACATTCACATTGCAAAATCATTCAATACATAATACAAACAGAACAATCAGTAAGTAAGACCATCTAGGTTGACTCACAGTACGCTCCAGATTAGCGTTAACTTCCATGATCCGAAAACGTCTGGATGTAGATGCTCTATCCTGTGTATCAACATTATACAATACACTTTTACACACGTTATTAATTGCACAATCATATGAACACCCAATCACACATATATGTATATGTGTTATGTATAATGCATGCTCAATGACAATCCTGGCATATTATCAAAATTCACATATTATGCTCATTCTCATTTCATAATTCATATATATCTAATGAAACTTAGATTTTACACTTCATTTGCACATGATCATTCTAAGTTCACCATTCAATCTTTCCGCTTGTATATGTCTAGTTTCTTCTTAAGCTTACACCTCAAGAACACTTGGTTCTTCTAAAGTCATAATCCAATTTCTCATCATTTCTTTTCTAACATTATATGCTCTTATAATACACAATTCTCATCCACATTTACTTAATACATACTACTCAACTCCTTTGGATCATAACTGCAATCATATGAACATCTTCATTCCCATTATACTCATGCCTTTGGCACTTTCATAACATCCACTCATTCACTAAGTTATAAATCCAATTATCACTTCAAACATATCACACGTTAGTCACTTAATCAAAGCATCATTCTAGGTTCCTTCCAAGTCCCATTTAAGCCTTAATTAAGACCCAATTTCCAGTTAATTTCCATTAGGCAAACCTCACAGGTTAGTTACAAAGATTTGAAAATTTGACCCTCTAGATATCAAAATATCTTCTTGGGTCTTCAGAGGACTTGTAGAACTCAAAGTCCTCTTCCTAAGCATACTTAAATGACCTCAATTAGAGTTTTACAAAAAAAAAGTTATGCCACTTTCCCCAAAGGATATCCAATTGCATCCTCATTTTCTAGATTTCTAACTCTTTACTTCTACATTTACTACCTTATTCTTAGTCTATCATTTCTAATTTAATTTCTCCTTATTTTCCAATCATTCTAACTCCATCTCAACTCAATATCATCCATAAACAAATTATAGTCCATGATTGATCATGAACATTAATAATAGAGCATACACATATATACATATTCATCGTCAACTTTCTACGCCCAATACTCAACTTCAAGTCAAAATTTGAAACTCTTAAAGTTAGCATTTGAATTCGATTTCCTCATGAAAAATGTAGCCTTATGTCTCTAATTTAATCTAAATAAAAAATGATCTAATTTGGATATCTAAAGAACAAGTTATGGCTAAATTAAAGATGCAAAATCAGTGGAAATGTTACGGCTAACATATTCCACCACACTTTAAACACCATTCTCACTTTGTCTCCAAACTTTCATTCTAGTTCTTCTCTTTTCAAGACAGTACACTTGCCTTTTCACTAACTTCAAATCTCAATTCAATTCATGTCTAAAACAACCAATGATCCACATTTTTATCCATAAAAAACAGAGCATAACAATATCCTTTCACAAATCAATTTTTCTGCACTTCTTTCTACACCATCTTTTAGGATTCATTCTACTCTAAACCATCTCTATATCAATTTATGAATCATTAATCATCACATATAAAAAAGCAAGACATTTACACATACATGTCAGCACTCACGACTCACACATGAAATTTTCATGATCAATTCATCAATCTCAAATTACTCATTATATTAGTTTCATTTAACACTACCCATGATGATTAGAGTATTACTTACTTGATTAAGCTCCATGATTCTTCAAACTCTCTTAATCCTAGCTTCCATCTCTTACACGTACATCATTAATTAAAGGTTGTAGGGTTAGGTCTTTTAGTGATATGATGATGAAGATAACAAGGTGAGAGTAGCAAGTGAAAGGTAAGAAAGCTAGGTTCAACATTAATGCTTGGGAGAAGAGAGTCGTAAATGGAGACAAAAACATGAAGAAAATGAAGAAGGAAGCATAAGTTATGAAAATAATGGGTGAAAGACAAGGATGTTGGTCTTTCAAAGAAGAGAACATCGTAAGTGGTGAGTGGCAAGTGTTGTGACACTTGTCACTTGCCATTTGCCAGTTGTCCTATTATGGTGGTCTCCATTTGACCACTTTTTAATAACTAGTCTATTTGTCTCCAATTTTCAACCTAAATTTCTTCCAATTTTCAATGACACTTGCCATTAAATCCCAATATCATTTATAAAAATTTTCACTGCCATTTGACTCTTATTTATATTACTATTCATCAATTATTCTGTCACTTGGTATTTTTCCTAGTCCAAAAATACCCATAATTTCAGAAAATTTCTAAATTTTCACCAAAAATTCTAAATCAATAAATATACTTTCCAAATCAAATTTTGACACTATAATTCACAATTCTGAAAATAATCACATTTATAAATCAATTATACTCGAAAAATGTCAGTAAATGCATATACAATTATTTTAATGTGTACAATAATCAAATTTACAGGTGTGTATGCTAACATTATGTATGAGCATGAAATACATCTTTCTAATCCCTCATTGCTATTTCTCAATTATAGAATTCTAGGGTTTCAACCCTTGGTATGAAAATGGGATGTTACATACTACATTCAAGTACTACTGAATGAATTATCCTAGGACAGTTTATAAGTAGCATCAAAACACAATAATTTCTACACGAGATACCTTAGTAATGTCAAATTTAAGGATCAATTATACAAACATCATTATGAGGAAATCTACAAACACATAAGTAATATTATATTTAGGATCTTCATAGTCGAGTCAGTTTAGTAACGTATTCTCTAATAAGCATCCACACATTAACTTAAATATCTTCATACTTTAATTTATGAGATTAATTACTTTCTTCATAGAAAAGAAACATAATATGTTCTAATTTTACTATTTCATCAATATCTTGTCTTAATGAAACTATAATTAGGAATATTTACGAATAATATAAAAATGTAAATTGAATCTCGTAATTGTGATATCATTATAATTTCAATTACATAATAATTATTCTAGAGATTTTACCTCTAATATTAAAGCATGAAATGTAATTAACATAATCCATAAAGACAAAAAATACCTTTATTAATTAAAAAATAATGTCATACATCAAATTGCAACCAATCGATTGACTATAAGTGTTGGGACCCGATCCGGGAACCGGATCCCAACCGGAAAGCGGAAACCGAAAACAAACAGAATCGAAAGCAACGGATTTCTTTTCCAATTCAAAGCGGAACGAAACGAACGCAAAGCGGAAAATCACGAATCGGAATGCAACTAACAAAGCGGTGACAAGTGTTCACACAAATCGCAGCGAATCGGAAAAAGAATGTATCGAACTGAAACACATTCCGACATCCCGGAGAAACACAAAGTATAGAAAACTTATCGCGTTGGAAACCGAGACTATCCAAATCCGGTATAAATTTTTTTTATTCCTTGTCTTTTCATTCTTAATCACTTTATTTCATTACATACAAAATCATCATATGCTTGGATACTCATACAAATCCCAAATCAC
>JANIHY010000209.1:55676399-55693405 GCA_027479065.1 Erythroxylum brevipes | reverse complement strand
GATAATAATTGTAACTAATATAATGATATGTGAATTATTACATAATATATAAAATGTTCATATCTTACTTATGTAATATATTACTCTATTTAATCATAATTCTCTATTTATTATATAAAAATTAGATACTATTAAATATAATGTTAGTCAAAGGTGAAGCCAAAAAGTAATGGGATAACATTTGGCGACAGGTTTTTGAATCCTCACTAAATGATATATTTCTGTTAACTTAATCGAAAACAACATTGTTTAGGTTAATAACAAATGATGTCGTTTTCTACTAGATTATTAAACACAAAAATGAAATCATATTTCCACCTTCCATGCTTGTTTAATAAAACCCTGCTAACTGTTTGATGAAAGGTCTGTTAGAGAATCAAGGCTACTTCTACAACAAATGTTTACATGCATATTTACCATATGGTTGCTTTTACACCAAATATGTACAACTTATAGTATACACATGTATCCATCATAAGGACTTTATTTCAACATGTCATGAGGCTGTGATAAGTCAAATGGTCAAAACCAAAAATATTAGCAAGGCATCAAAACATATATAGGTTAAAAAAACGTATAATTTTGAATATTTCATTCAACTCACTTGGGAATGGTTAGTTTCTTCGTATGAAGAACAATTCCCATCACATTGAGTTTTCTTGCTGCTACCTTTCTTACCTTTTCTTTTTTTTGGTACTTTTTTATGAATACGTATATCAATAAACCAAAATTCTTTGAACCATAGCATAATAGGTAAAGATATTTAAATAGAGAATTTGGATTGTAGTATGTTTATAAAACAAAAGAATAAGGATATGACTCAAAGGAGCTAATTAGGGATGTTTATGCGTCCCCTAAACATAGTGCATATACACTTAACATTCTCAATCTTATCATATGAAGTAGTCTCACTTGATAGATCACAAAATTAAAATTGCTAAAATGTTGGAACATTCAAATAAGAGGTCTTCTATTGACTTTTCATAATAAAACTGTTAACATTAATTCATCACAGAATGTCGACATGGCGACTAGTTTCTGATGGTGGACATGAGCTTTGTTGGAAGGAATGTAACAAAATTCTCCCTAATGAAGAGCAAATTGATGCAGAACAAATCTCCTCCTCAAGCACTAATCACCCATTGCCTTCATGGTTGATCTTCTTCTTCAAGGTTTTTAATATCATCTGAACTACCTCTCTTTCTTTATTATTTGTATCTCATTTTCTGTTAAGAAGCTATTATATGAACATCTGATTGTATATACTATATGTTATGTTAAACTTCCTCGAATCTTTAATAGAACATAGATAGAAATGGAGGCGGTGGCGATGTCCCAATGGTTCATACAGAATTAGAGAATTCGGTTGTTTTGGAGCAGTGATCGATTGCAAAAACTATGCATGTTCAATGTGACAATGATGGAGTTTGTCTATCAGTTGAATACGCATGTGTTCGAATTTGGGTTCTTAATATCGTTTGATTTAGATTTGATTGTTCTATACTGTTTGCTCATTAGGTGAAATGCATGGTATATGTGGTTCATCTAATACTGTCATCCATATTACATCTGGGAAATCGTTCACTTTGTCTTCCACAAATTTAGTTAAAGCAAAGAAATTGTTGAAAGAGGGTATCAATAAACCAGACCCTGAGTTAAGATCTTTAACTATTTCAATTGATAGCCTTCTTTAAGAATCCAGACTTTGGGAACCCCTTGACCTTTTCTACCGAGTCTAATATCACTTGAAATCCAAAAAAATAATTATTTCCTTTCCTTTTCAATAGAATATTAGGCGTGAAATTTTATTTATTATTTTTCTGTAAGAATTGTTAAACTTCTTATTAACATCTTGTAGTACTTATCATATATCATTATATTGTATTGCTTACCATATTTTAATATTTATATGTATTATTATTTTATTGTTAATAAATATTAATGATTAAGAATATTATTCAACTTAAATTTATGATATTTTGACCTTATTAACATTAAAGTTTTAGGTATAATTATTTTTTATGTCCAAAAAATATTTACTTTTCAAATTTTAAATTACCTACTATTTGTTTTTCAACATTATGTTTAAAACCTTGAAATATTTTACAATTTTTAGATGTTTCATTTTATTTTTATGAAATTTTTGTATGAATAGAGGTGTATTACTATGTACAATAGATATCAATAAAGAATTATTTATGTATAAATCCATACATTTAAAAAAAATTTATAGAGTTTGAATGCATTAGCTATTTAAACAAATTTATAAAGAAGGTAAATGAAAAATATGAAAAATCATATAAATATCAATTTTACTTATCCTTATAATTATTAAGTACACATAGCATTAAAAAATTATCTCTTAAACATTATTATTTTTAAAAATATTATCACGCACAAAAATTCATCAAAATTTTAAATACTTAAGATATAAAATATTTAACATAAACTTTTGACGACGATTTCACAATTTGTTCCCAAAACCACAACTTTTTGCAACGATTTAGAAAATTGTACCCAAAAGCTCGTCTTCTGGCGATGATATTTTTAAGCCGTCACAAAATGCATTCATTTAGCGACGATTTGAAAAAATGTTGCAAAATGTTGAACAACTGACTTTCAGTGGCGATTTTTAATTTATCGCTAAAACAAAGTAGTAAATGGTCCCTTTTGTTGTAGTGAAAATTATAATAATATTTTTCTTAAAGGTTCTTTTTTTTTCCATTTAAATTATAGTATGAAAATAGAAGTACAACATTATTATGTTGGAAGTGACGCTCTCAATGCACCTATTAATTTATCGTTCAGATGTTACTAATTATGTCATAAAGCCGATTACAGGGATTTGGCCCCAATTCAGCGAGTGTTTTTCATATTTGATCTTTAATCTTGGAGGAAGATTATCATGATATATTTAACCAACTTTGATTATAAATTGCCTAAATAAAGCTCAGTTGGAAAGGAGGAGTATGCGAAAGCAAACCCAAATTATCCCGTTAAACGAAAAGCTAACTAATATTTCATATTTTCCTGTTAAATACTGCTCCTTTAGGAAAGTTTTGGACCCACTTTTGTTCTTTGACGTGCTGCCTTCTCAATAAAAGAATCAATTTAATAGTGTCAAAAGAATAATAGTGTAGACTGAAAAGCCTTAGATTGGCCGTTAAAGTCACAAATGGGAGCTATCGAGATTGGCAAGGCCAACTGACTCTTATAAAAGTATAACAAAATAACCTACCATACTTGGAACAAATGCTAGTAGCTAGGATAGTTTTCAAATATGCTGAATGGCACCAACCAGTACAAGTTGCTACTATAACTTGTATCAAGTGGCTACAAGCTGCCAACCAAGTAGGGTTCACCTCTTGCTTAAAATTTATAAAATACTTGCGTGATCTCAAACTTAATATGACTATGATTCTCTTGCCTTTTGCTCCTAATAATATTTTACATTTTAAGCATGATTCTTTCGGCCAATGATCTGGGAAAAATTAGATTCGCAGAAGATTTACAACTTAACATATGCCACACTTTGCCATGAAGAGGGATCGGATATTATGTGTCATTCAGTATTTGTATGGACGGACGCATTCGAATCATATACGAGATAAACGTTTTGTTTAGTCCGTAATGCATTTGATCTTCTAAATTAATAGTATCATTTTCAGGCATATGCCTATTCTGTAAAAATGGAAAAATCTGCTAAAATATTCCTATTAAATGAGGAGGGGTTGAAATTCCAGCGTTGAGACTTGAGAAAAGCCGTGTAGACGGAACCAACCAACATGTGGATTCCTGGTGCACGACAAAGCCTTCAGCACTGTTCAAAACGATTCCAAAATCGTCTATCTTGGTATTAGTGAAAGTCTAGCATGAGAACATGCTATTCTAGGCAATCCCAGACTTCTCAGTCAAACCAAGAGAAATCCACACATAGACACGCTTACTTTTACCTCAAACACAGCAGAAAAAACCTTAAAATAATGCTAGCAGGCTTTTTGAGCCCCGAAGCCAGCCAGCTGGTGTGTTATAATTTCTTCACCAAGATCAATTAGCAGAGACCAACGAACATTAAAAGTAGAGCCAAAATTAGATCTTTCAGGTTCAGAACATGTGACTTCTGTACCAGAGCGTGTTACCTCCCTTTCTTATCACAACTCTAAACCATAGACAGCTCAGATAATTCACCTGCCTGTCTTTAACTCCTTTAACACCACGTCCACGGGGTTTGGTGTCAAAGTACTTGGCTTATTTATTAGTTGTATCACACCAAACCTTGCTACTCCCTAGCCACCATAACTCAAAAAATTCTGTCTGTCTCTGCTTCTTGTGCGGACCACCTCTTTTATATACAGCCAAAAAATATCTATGCAATTAAATAAACATTTGAATACATGTAATAATCTATAATTTATATATTTGAAATAATAATAAATTAAATTTAATCATATATATAAATTCTCAAGTATAAAATATTTTAACAAATACATATTTTAATGAAGTAAATTAAATAAGGGTGTTTCGGATTAACAATTTTCAATATTTGGAGAAGTGCTTGTAAAATTACTAATTCGAACGTCTAATTCTGACGAAATAAATTGAATAGCACTTATGGACCACCTAGCATTGAATTTGAAAAAATTGCCTTTTTTCTAGTAGCCCCACCTATTCACCCCCAAACGCATCGTAACGCTGTCATTGTTCAAACAAGCATTAAATACAAGTTCTTAAAATTTGAAGTCGTTTTTCTAATGGAAAAAAAGGGTTGATTAGAACTCATAAGTTTAGTAAATTAAAGATATATTTTGACAATTAATAACTTTTCTTTACATTATTTGAAGATTCAGTTGAACAGTAGTTTGATTTGCATAATCCCACTCTCAAAACTAATTGACCCAGAATGGAAAGTTTCCTGTTAGATTTTGAGAATGATAGATGCCTTGTACATAGAAATTTTGATAAATTAAAAAAAATGAAAAAGAAAACAAAATCAGGAGATGAAACACAACAGGGTTCAGGAAAATGGTATTTACTAATTGTCGGGAGACAAATTTAATGGCAAGTGGCAATCTTGACTCTTGATATTTGTCTTTCTTTGCTTTGGTTATTTTGACCATCTTGTGTTGCTATTGGCTTCTTCAATCTTTATATTTTAAGATATTGCATTTATCTATTTTCCTTCTAAATGAAATGAGAATTTATATATTTAAAAGATGGTTTATGTACAAACTGTTGCGACGCGTATGAAGGCCATCGATTTGGTTTCCCTAATTTTTACTTATAATAATAATTCACAACCTTCCACCAACACACTTTTGCTTCTGATATGTAACTTCTCCTTCGGCACCCCAAATCAAGTATGGTGGAACCCCCAATCTATGTCCTCTATCTATCTATTCAACCAACCAAACCCAACTACTACAACCTACTTACTATCACCATATCTTCCACCTTTATGTACAGATCACAAGGCCAACCTCGAAGCAAAGAATAAAATATGCCACCACAGCACCAAATCCTCTCCCTAACCCAAATTCCCTCTTTATATCCTTCACCTTTAAGAATGTGATCTGATTAATCCCAAATTGTATAGATTCCTTCTAAATAGGCTTCCAAGTGATAATAACACTGCCCCAGTAACCCCAACAGCTTGCTTTTCTCTTTCCGCTTCTCCTTGGTAATCCAATGCTGGCAATTCCTTCACTTTCAAGTTACTGAGTCCAATCTTTTGTCGAATTGATTCAATTAACTTAGGATCAGCCGGGTTACCAATTGCATCAGTTACATAGAATACATTCAGAGCCACGTCCGCCTTGGTTGATATCTCAGCCCTTGTCACATTAAGGCTATTTTCACGAAATGTTCTCGTCACATCCGCCAATAGACCCGGCCTATCCGATGCGCACAATTCTAACATCACACCCTGAAAATGGAATTATATCGTTCCAGTTAACATTCGCCAGACACACGCCCACCAAGTGAATAAGCAACTAATTAAGCAAGGAATCGATGCTCAACAGAATAATTACCTCAGATGCTCTTCTCATAACGGCTGCTTGTAAGCATTGAATTACTCGTTGTCTCTCAGGTTCAGAGCTAATTGGGGTCCCATCTGTATGCCTAATGTAAAATTCCTGCAAAAAGTATTAAACAGACATCACTTCAAACAACAAAACTACGTACCAATATACACATAAAATTAAAACATTGCACCTTAATCTTACCAGATACGCGCTGTCTCCCGCTGTCTTGATGGTGGCATGGAACACAATATATTCCATGTCTGTCAAGGTGCAAACAACATCAAATAAAAGTTTTGTCCGATCCTTGCATTGAACATTCACAATTGAATAGCCTCTCTCCACCCAATTCTGTACGGTCACTGCAGGAGATTCCGCAGAATGCTGCAAAATGGGCTTTCTCTCATAATCCCTATCAGCAAACATCATTTGATGCAACCTCCTTTCCGTATGGGTCACTGCCATGGAAACCGAAGTTCTCGCACTCCTGATATCGTTATCCCCCTTTAGAACATTCCTTAACCGAGCCTCAATTCTATCAATCTGCTGCGAGTCCTCGATTGGGGTTCCGGAGTTGCAGTCATTTACATGGATTAGGCAAGCAATCCGGCCATTGTGAGTCCAAACTTTAGCCTCCACCACGTTACACTGTAGGTCAGCTAGTACAGCAAATACCTCCGAGAGAAGGCCAACACGGTCAGTGCCGGTTAGTTCTAAAGCCGTTAGACCATCATAACTCTTGGTTCTGCCATTATGGATGCTTCCTAATGACTGTAAAAATACGGAAGCATAAGAAACCAATCAATTATCAGTTACGCATCAAACTTAAACAATGAACTCTTTGTCTACATTAAAAAAACGCATACGTTGTATGACGCCTACCTGTTCGATGTAATTAATAACGCTCTCATCCGTCAATTTTTTCCCCATTACATCAGTCACATGAAACACTGCATACCCAATAGACAAAAACAACGTTATAAACCGAGAACTCTAAGAATACCCACAAGTTCAAAATACAAAACAGATAATAAAGATTACCATCCATGAACCATCTTCCGTCAGACGAAATGTAAGCCTTCTTAATAAAGAGGTTTAGATCGGTGAGGACTTGAACTGCCTCGAGCAAAATTCCATGTTTTCTAGCGCTATCAACCTGATAATGAGCAGAGACAAGAAATGATGGCCAAACTTTTAAGTGAAGAAGTCAACTATTGGATGAAACCTATCCAGTGGGAAATGGTTTCGTGGAAGGGTTACTGAAAAATCTGTAAACTAGGGATTGCGATTTTGGTAAAGTAACCACTGTAAAAATGGTTAACACTTTCACGAATGAGGAAAAGATGGTATTTATACCATCAGTGTCTGAACAATCAAAACGACTAAAGCTATTTACATAAAACGCAAAACCACTTTAAAAGCCTATACAAGTATCAGTAACCTATACAATAAGATAATACACAATAAAGACAAGTATTACAGAAGATATTCTACAGTTACCTTGACAATTGTCGCTGTGGGGCAAACGGCATTATCAATGACGACCCTGCACCGGAAAAGTAAAGCAAGGTTAAGTCGGGGTAATTATTATTTTCCCTCTGGGTAACAAATCAACTTTTGATTTTTCAAATTTGAAAAAAAAAATATACGTATTGTGGAAATAAACATCCATCCATACATGTAGGGAAGCGATTGGCGAGTGTTCCTAAATAGTGTAGAACTTTGAAAAAATAAAAATAATTTGGAATGAAATTTTAATAGGAAATCGAACCTATTTTTTAATTTGTTTGTACATGAATCTTGGTAAAATGCCAAAATTTGAAAACATGAATGACTTGAATCCCAAGATATCCGATCTGGGTCGGAAGAGAGATTTTCAGAGAAACTAAGAAAGACGACCTTTGAGCAAGAATTTTCTGAGTGTACCAGACAAAGCCTAAGACATATTGATCCATAAGAAAAGTGATGAATCGGGCGAGCAAATGAAACCAGAACAAAGAGGCAATAAGACTTGGAAAAGAAATTTCACGAAGATGGTTGAGAAGGAACATACGGACTAAGTCAAAGCTGAAGACTGAAAGATTCAGAAGGATAAAAGCGAACCTGGGAGTGGTCATCCTTGTGACAAGCTTCTCATACTCATCCATGTACGCACTCCACTCCATTGCTGTTACTTAATTTGTCTTCCTCGTAAACCAGAGAGTTTCAGAAGAGAAAGAACAAAGTCTATTTCCAATTTCTGTGTTGACTCCTTAAACCAGTAGGAGACAACCCAGAGGGCGGGCAACTTAATAAGAGACGTGAGAAACAGAGGAAGAAGCAGAGAAAGCTGGAAACAAGGGAAGCCCACAGCAATCAAACCAATGCCAAATGCTGGAATCTATCTCTCTACGCTTCCCTTGGATCGTATCGCCATTAACAACTCATCAACAACAACAATACCACGCAAACTTAACCTCCCTCTCTCTCGCTCTCTCGCTCTCTGTCCTATTTTCTCTGCTGTTTCAAAGCACGCCCTGTTCTTCAGCTCTTTTGCCTGTATCTCTCCACCTCTATATATATTTCCGTTTTAGTTTATTGAAATTTATTTTATTCCCGTTTAGGTCTGGTCTTTTCTTATTTTTTACTTTTTCTCTATTTCCTTTTCCGAGTTTCGAAACCACGCCTAATTAGCATACGCGGGTCACATGGGCTGATGGGCGTGAGTAACGCCTGCCCTAAAAGAGGACTTGCTTCTGCCCCCTGCCCGAGCCTCACCCTCATTTTCGTATATAATAAGTTGATTATTCGCTATAAATGTAGTCAAGCTTCCATATTCTTATTAATCATTATGTTTAATGACTTAATTAGATGTTCAAGTAATATACATACATGTAAATGATATTAATCGTAGTTTTCTGGACATCTTAAATTATATGTAGCAGAAAATTATGTTAATCCCTTCCCATGAGAGGGGTTGACATTTTCTGATTGTGATCATCATTGACCCCGCGAGAACTAGGTTGCCACAAATTGCTTGATGCTTCATAGGGGGCGGTTGTTCAAGAGTCCACCTCGGATTTGCCACGTTAGTATTTTGTTGATAGCCCTTTGCGTGTATTCGACTCGATGCATATGGGGGTAGTGGGATTGATTGATTCCCTATCAACGGCAAGGGCGAGACCACGTGGGATTCTCGTGCTACCGGAATATTCTGTTTTATTATGTTAAAGTAAGCAGATGACTTGGTTGTTAAGTCGAGGTTTTGCCGAATAGAATTATGACGTACGCACGTGACAACACACCACCCTCGTCGGCTTCCTCTGTTACTTTTTCGCCGGTTTCACTTTGCATGTTCATGTGTCCCTTTGATCTCTGCACCGACTTATAACTGATTTCCTTTTATTACGTCTTTACCCTTTCTGTTTTCAAGATTGTAGAGGTTATTTAGGTCATTTCGTCTAGTGATTTGTTACCGAATGTATTAACCACCGCACCCTAAACATAGAAAAGCCACTGTCTATACATAGAAAAGCCACTGTCTATACGTCAACTTCTTTTCTAAATCTGAGGGGGCAAATTAGTCATATGAAAAAGGTCAAGTGACATCACGTGGAAGTATTTAATTGGTCGGGCATGAAATGGCGCGCATGAAGAAGCCGGACGGAGTCATGGAAGCACGCCTTTGGACTTGTTATGTACACAGTGTGCGGTCTGCGTATGCCGCCTTCGGGCGCTCATTCAAAACAATTTCAGCTTTCCAAATTGTTAAGCCACTGACACGTTTCGAACATCAAAGTAATGTCAACTCAAAGCATACTGTCCTAGAAAACGTACCATGTGGGGCCCTTAACATCCACCTCAGCCTTATCGCCACGTCCGGGCATCTCTGAAAGCACATTCGCCCTGTTACCGATTTCTTATGTGGACTTTCCAACGCCACCCAACGCCAATGCGCATAATTAGGAACAGATACTTTTTGAAGATCAATACTTAAGGCTTATTTGAAGATTAGTTAATAGTAAATTATAATTTAACTATTAGATAATATCAGTTATTTATTAAAAATATATAATAAAATTAGTTATTATTATTAGTTGTTTATGTCTAAAATAACTTATAAAATATGATTTTAACTTTTAGATATTTAATTTTACAAATAATAATAATCATCATAATAATAATGAGTGTTTCTTTTTCTTTCTTTCTCAATCTTAAATTAATAATAGATACTTGACATAGCAAGATACAAGTGGTTGTATGAAGTAGAATTGAAATGTATAATATCCTGATAAATTTGTTTCATTCAATTTAACCTATTAAAAGCACAATTGTTGACTGCAATTAAAGGAATTTGATATAGAATGATAATAATTATCATTAGAAGAAATGATTGCATGATTTTTCTTGCCTATACATAATATAATAGAAATCATATATATTTATAGTTCATGTTTATGAGTACATGATACTGAGTTCAGATTTAAAATGATTATAACGTTGAATGCACGATAAGAAATAGATTATTGAGTACAAGTAGTTAATCTAATTTTATGAAAATAGTTTTTATGTGTTGAATCAAAGGAGACTTATACTTAACATAAATAGAAAGAATAAAAATTTGAATAATCGAGACTATCCTTTTATGCCATTTTGATTAAATCAACATAATGAGAATTATAAAGTTGCAAACAAGGATATATGTATCCTTTTAATTATGAATCATATGAAATTTATAAAACTTGTTAAGTTGAAGAATAACCAAATTAACTTTTAATGAAAGGAAGATGATGATATTGAATTGTTAAATATATATATATATATGATATATTGGATGAAATAACAATTCATAAAATGATGATACTTGTATTTCATTAGATTACTAACGACTTTATTATATAGTCATAAGTGTTAAATGAAATATTGATTTAAATATTTTGAAAAGCTTAAATAGTTTAAATAATTTAAATCTAAGTAGAAATTAAGCATTGAGAATGTTAAAGCACATCGATGAGATTGATGTGGAAATTTTTAAAATTTTGGAGATTCTCTGGTGAATACCTTCACAATAAAATTCTAGAGGCATATACAATAATAGATATTGTATGATACAATATTATTTCTTCTATAGTTATGCCTAGTACAAGAACTTAACTTCAGTATCTACAATTAAATCAATTAGCAAGATTTCATGTGAAATGCTAAGTCTTTGAAAGAGTCAATGTTAATGAGTTAAGGATGTAATGCTTAGTTGAAACATGTATTCTTTACTAAGTTTAGAACTAAATTGGATAATAAAATGTTACGAGATATCCAAAAGGTTGAATATAATCTTACAGACCTATTGAACAAATTGTTTGATTCAATGAATACTTATAAGAGAATGGCCCTCTTAGATAAGTAGTAGGAATAAGATGAAATTAGCAAAGTTATAATCTCATAATAGTACATCCAATTGAAACTAATGCCTTTGTTAATACATTTGATCTATAGTTAAAATGATGCAAGATATTGAAAAATTCATTTTACATGATGAATTTAAGGAGTTTGTTTTAGATATGATTTTATCATGTCTGCAAGAAGGGTAGTGGGGGTATAATTGTCCTCTTCAGTGAGATTATGTAGAGATATATTGCTCATAGAAAACAATAATTCATATTTTCAATTGTTGACAAATACAACTCTTGTTGGATATGAAAAGGTAATAAGTTAATTCTGGGAACTATATCTATAAAGATAAACTAGAATTTGTTTATCTATTCTAAGTCCAAGTACATAAATAATGCATTAAAGATGTTTAGTATTTAAGATATTTGATACTTATGAAATATCAAGGATATCCATTATTCTATGTATGACTTAATATTTGAGTTTAAGGTTATATGTGAGTTTAAGGTTATATGGAAATTTTAACTTTAGAAGCAAATCCTATTTAAGGTTTACTTAGAACAATATCATTCAGAAAAGTTCCAACATACCAATAGTTGCTAATTAAGTCGTAATATATTTTTCATTTAGTGGAAATGAGTAATTGGATTAATAAGTTCTTTAGTGAACTTGACATAGTTCCTTGCATTGTTCAAGATAGTAATGTACTGTAGAACATTAGAGTCATTGGGCATATAAAAGGAACTACGATCTCATCAAAGATCTAAAGATATATTTAGGCAATTTTTTCTTAATTATGATCATAATTAAGATGCAAGTTATATGATTTAAGCAAGTGCTCACTATAGAGAATCTTGTAGGCTTCTCTCATTAAGTCATTATCCTAGCAGTAGTATGATAGTCATATGGTTATATATTATAACATACTTAAATGATTGACTTAGTGTAAGTGGGAGATTGTTGATTTATTCCCTACAACCAATCAATTAACTGTAGTTTAGTAATAAAATAATTTAAATATATTCTTTATCTGGTATATATTTATCTGTATAGGATAAAGTCTATAGAATAATTATAAATTACAATGAGATTATGATGAGATTATAATTATGAGATTCATATTACATTTATGTATTATCCCTAAATTATTCATAGCTATTGTTCTATTAAGGCTGGGCATTAATAGAATATAAAAACTAGCACATATTATATTTTTTCCTTTGGAAGAAGTAGTTCATCCTATAAGCTAAAGTGTGGAGATACTTAAAGAAATGTGTGGGTATTTGTTAGAGAACAAGTTCACTAAACTGACTTTACGTGAGAAATCCATTGGGAACATTACTTGTATGTCTATGAAAATTCTCATTGTGATGATTTTATAAGAAATCTTTTGATTTATGATCTCAAAAGTTTTCTTATATAAGGATTGTTATGCTTTGATACTATTTATGACTTATGCTAGTCAAGGTTAACTAAGTCGATAATCGTTAAATATAGTAGTAATTATTTGGAGGTAGTTGAGTGATCAAAATATGATTTATCATCCTAAGATAATTAAGAAGAATGTTTCATTATTCTCGATTGGTTTTAATTCATAAAATCCTTGGCTAATGTGAAATGACTTAATGTAAATATGTTACAAAATTATTAATTGAATCAATAGCTAATGATAGAAAATTAATATGATTTGACTCAAAATAAAGTAGGCATTAAATCTATATTTAATATCTAATTAAAACATTGTACGAAGAAATGAATGAATTATACGGAAAAGTCATGAAGTTAGTCAAAACTATTTTGACATTCTTAAATGTTTAGCTAATCATGACGTGTTGTTAGATGCCAGTCTTAGTTTATAAATATAGATTGTTTAATTAAGAAATTAAAGATAAATGAAATGAGTTTAATTTATTTAACCCTAAATATGATTTAAGATTATAATTTATATTTATTGCCAACATATTTGATAATATAATAGGTCACACATAAATAATGAGTTCAAGAGGACGAAGATATTTTAATTAAGTTGAACTTTATTATAAAGTTTGAGAGACTTGATGATTAAATATGATATATTTAATAAATAAAAATCAAGGTGATATATTTGATTTTATTTATGAATAACTGGTATTTAACTAAAGTTTTTTGTAATACCAATTTATAATTAAAGTTTAATTTAAATTTAAATTTAATTAAATTACTAAAATATTTAAGGCTTACTATAAATAGGCTTGAACTCTAATAAAGTTAAGTAGTCTTTACCTAATCCTTTATACAACAATTATAAAAATCTTTTAAGTTTTAACTCAAACTTTGTTAAAATTTACGTGTTCATCGTTTTAAACAATTTTAGTAATATTATTTTTAAAAATATTAAAAAATATAATTATTTAGACTGCACCGTTTAAGATCTAACCCATTTCTCAACAAGATACAGGACTTACATTTTGTAGGGGTAATGTACGAAACATGGACGCGTTGGATGACAGCTCAGACGTCGATCATTTGCGGGACCCCTTGTCATAAATGCTGCCCACACCACAGTTTCTTGCTTTTTTGACTGTTAAAAGACTCTTTGGCGGTAAATTGGAAAACAGTTTTTGCAGGGTGTTTGGGTTGGGAGCGGATTCCATACAGCGGCGCCGCACATCTCTCCGTGAGACACTCGAGGCATATTTTCGTCGTCGACTAGTATTTTACCTTTGAATTTAGACTGGTTTCCATATATGGTTTTCTAATAGCGCACATGGCCTTCTACTCCACGTTTTCTGGTAGGACCTTCTGAGGAGGACTTGATCAGAGATCCTTGTGTTTACTCGGTCAGAAGATTTTGGCCGTGTTACCGTAATTTAAGCATTTAGACACTAATTGGTCAAAGTCGGTACAAGACGAGACCCACAAGGCTTTTACATGCATCTACAGCGTTAGTTCAGGTCGCTGCGTATCCATTACATGATACTTTATTATATCAAGGATATCATTTCTAGTTTCTAATGCATAAAAGGAGATAGTGAGAGTGGGAGACCACTGATTCTATTTCTTAATTTACATATTGTTGCACTTGAACTGAAATAAAATCTTTGAGATTAGGTGCTAATATATCTATTGCAAGTTGAGTTGGACAGAGGATTTTGTGATCTCGTCCAAACAGTTAGATCATGCCCCAAGGCGCCACTGGACCACAATCAGGATGCCATGGTTACCACTATAGAACAAGCGGTGGGTGTCAAAAGTGTATAGCTAAGATTATGACGTAAGTAGAAAGCAAAGTAATGTTTTAGCCTTTCGGCCTCGGGCGTGTCCTCTCCGAGGCTGGTTTGGCTTGCAAGTTTGGTCTCTAACTGCAATGATATGTTCTTCAAACAATTAAAAAAGGAATGGACTCGTATCACTGTGATGCACAAGTGATAAGTCTTTGTAATTGAGTTGGCCAACTGGTCCCTTGAGCCGATACTTCCAATGAGTTCAGGTTCAGTGTTACCCGAACTCTGTTAAGTATTACTCAATTGCCATTTTGATCCTTTTCCTTGGACTAGTTAAAGCTACTATGTTTAAATACGTAATCGCAGCTCAGATATATAATTGGCTGGAAACATTTCCCGAAATTGGTATTCTGATGTGATTGCAAGCTTTAATCACACGTAAAGCTGATAATTAAATATGATTAGAGTCGTGTGTTTGTAGTTTAAATTAATTACTACCCTTGAGATTTTGCCATTGAATCTATGTTTAGATCATGGGCTAAGATCTTCATGTGATTGAGTATAACTACGATTATCCTCTTTCTCTCTCTCTCTTACGTTCATACGTACGACACACATTGCACACAACCTACCGTGAACTCTACAAGATTGGGTCATGCTCTGTGTATCTATTTTTCCTAACAGTTTGTGTGTTGAATTACATATTATAACATGTAACTTGGCCCTAATATAATTGAATTGCATATCATAACTATTGTTTTACAATTAACAAGTAAAATTATACAAAAAAACAAGCTTATATATCATTCTCATAATTTGAATTATGATATGACCGGCGGGGCGGGTTGGTGGTGGTGTTTGAGGGAGGATGTGAAAAGTATGTGGGTACATCATGATTATATCTAAGCTTCTTCCTATCTGTAAAACATGGACAAGAAGTAGATTTGGAGGATGTGGGAGTTATTGTATCAATTCAGACAGCTGGAGAAAGAAGGAAGTAGTTGCAGGTGAGTGAAAGCCTAACTTCTTGCCTAAACCCACAGGGGAAAGACCGACAATCTCAAGTGAAATCAGGGGAAGGACATGCATGCATTCAATCTCCAAGTTTTACACAAGTGAGGGTGTGATTACTAAGACAGACAACTTATATCCTGTTAAAGTCTATATAATACGAACGTACGGATAGTGATTTTGGCAATTACTCTATCTCAAGATTGAGACTTAGTGTAACAAAAATGTACACTTTAAAACAGCTCGTGCTCTATTAAAATTAGCAAAACGTTCCATCTCATCCCGTAATCAAATTTCGTTCCAGCAATTATGTTTTAAACTATTGAAAATATTATAACTGTTAAAAATTTGAAACAGAATAACATTAAATCACATTTACTAGTAAAAATTATCTTTTAATTCTTATCAAAATTGATGAAACAACTTATTAAATTTGCAAGTTTTTTTTTTGTTAACAACTTAATTCAGACTTTTCTTATCTTTTGAAGGTTTTCCTTTAAAAATTTCATGTCTTCACGAGGGTAAGTCTACCGAAACCTTTGTTTTTCATATATCTATTTGTTTCGTTTTCTTTTTTGAGATAAGAGTTCCGTATGTTCTTTTCTAGAAATCATTATCATTTTTTCGGACAATAGGGCATTTTGATAGTAGAAGTTTTATCATAAGGCTTGTTATGTAATGAAATATTTAGAATGACATTCGGCCAAATGCAAAGTGGAGTCTACTTTTCTTTTCATTTTTCTAAATGTTTTAATTTATCACAACGTGCCCTTATCTTGAGCCATCATTTGATTTATCATCATTTTAACTAATACAATTTAAATTCTCAAACATAATTCTTTTCATGTTATGATGGTTGACATTGTTTTTCACTATAATAAAGGTCTCCTGTTATTATTGAAAGAAGTAATTGTTGGGCTTTGATTTTTTTTCTTCAAAATAATGAATATATTTGGGTCACAAAAGGCTAAATAATAGTGCTCTTAATGAATACAAGAGCATCCAATAAGGGTGAATATCAAGTGTTACAAGAAATCAAAGATTGGTTTGTGCAAAAAGAACTGTAATAATCTTATGTATAGCAAGAAAGTGCTAATTGATTCTCCACTTAGTGCCTGTTTGGTTCAACTTTTAGAGATTCTAAAAGTACTTTTTTCTACCGCAAAAGCTATTTTCAGAAAAAATGGGTGTTTGACTGCAAATTTCAAAAGCACTTTTAAGTAGAAATAGGTTTTGAAAAAGCTAAAATACGGCTTTTTCAAAAGCTAAAATTTGGAGCTTTTCATAAAAGCTCAAATTTCAGCTTTTTCGGGAAGCTGTTTTTTATGTTATAGAAATAAAATATTTTTAAATATAAATCAAATAGAATAGAAAAATATTTAATATAATAAATTTTATTAAATAA
>JANIHY010000209.1:55659638-55670315 GCA_027479065.1 Erythroxylum brevipes | reverse complement strand
AACGTTCATATCATAGCAATTGTGCATGTAAACGTCATTATCTTGAAATACTTGATTTTTAAACAATTCATGAATAATTCAAAAACATGAAATGCATCACATATGATCAAATCAAACAAATAGCACATCATTATGGTTTGGCAAGTCCCATTCACATGATGACTACACAATTCCATAAAATGGCCTTGTGTAGTCGTATACACATAAGGGAGTCCTAAAAGGAACTCCTTGCCACTTGCGGGCAGGCGGGAGAAGCCTATACACATGAGTCAACGTGCACGTGACGGTTTTTGAGGGACTATACCGAACCCACATAACATATAATTCATGCATTGAAAGCATTTGCCCAAAATGGCATAATCTTGGAAAACTTGGTTTCATGCACTTGACACATTTGCCAATTTACACAATTAAACAATCTAAATTTCATACCAATCATAATAACCATATTTCAACTCAATCAAAAACAATTAATGCAACACTTGCAGAACAATTTAAGGTCATTACCAAAATTCAATCATCTTGAGGAATCATAAATGCTCATTTAAAAGTAGTTGGAAAAATCATTTATGGCATTTATGAAGGAACATTTTATAGCCTATTATTCGAACATAAAAATGTCACCCACCTTTGTTCCTTTAGCTTTTAAGCTTGATCAAGAGCCTATCTTCTAACTCCAATAGCCTCACTTCACCTTCATCAAACAAAAAATCCCATGTGAAGCATGAGATATCATAATAGGCCATTCTTAGGAGATGAAAGCATGAAATTAAACTTATCTAACCTTACCCATACTTTTCCTAAGCTATTTGCATCATAACCCACTTGTAAATCCAAAGAATTTCACAAAATAACTCACCTCATATGGCACCCACGAAAATCCACTCTTTGCTTCTAATGGAGGATTTTCCTTTCCTCTTCCCTTTTCCTTCTTATAGGATTCCTTCAAGCACCTCTGTAAAACAAGAAAACCACAAGCCCTAACCTCTTTCTTCTTCTCTCTTCTTCTTCTTCTTCTTCTTCTTCTTCTTCTTCTTCTTCTTCTTTCCCACGAAGATTCCTTCTCTCCTTTCTCCTTGATAAGTTTCGTAGGTCTCTCTCCAAATGACCTAAAATGTTGCTTCTTAACTTAAAAATCTAAGCTCCAAACGGTGTAGTTTCATCAACCCACTCTTTAATCCTTGGAAATTTCGTCCCCTTTCCTCCTCTCATTCAACCTAAAGCCTTTTGTTCTTTCCTTCTTGTTTAATAAGCTAAAAGGACCAAAGTAGCCCTCCAAGAAAGCCTTAGTCTTTAAACACATTAGTAAACTTCCCAAAATGCCCTCAAGCCACTTTATTCCTTTAATTTCTAAAAAATTTCTCCACTCAAATTTAAACTTATTCCATCATTTAATTTTCATTTCTTAAGAGCTAAAACCTCAAAAATAAATAAGACAATACCTCAAAATAATTTAGACATGCTTAAATAATAATAAAAAAATTCAGGGTCCAACACTAGTAGTAATTAATCTAATTAATTATTAATTAAGGTTGGCGTCTAACAACACTCCTCAACAACCGGATAGTGTGAAGTAACAATCTCACAAAAACAGAACCCATTTTAGGATAATGTATTATTATTCTCCATCATTATAACTACGTATTATCCTAAGGTATAGTTTAATTATCAAACCATATTAGATAACCACCTATGTTACATGTAGATTATTAATGATTGGTGAATGACTCACCCTTTTCCTCACTCATTCGATCGCTCTGACAAAGATCTTGAAACAACTATTAAGATTAATGACAACATAGAGCTTAAACTCATTACCTAGAGTTGATGGATCCTATCTTGACTCACCACTAATTAGATAGGTACTTAATTATATCTAATGATCATTCAACTATCATTTTTACACACTAGGTGTCCGACATAAAAAAACATAATAAGTGATCTATTGATTACTATGATGATCTTAGGTCAAAGGAAAAAAATACATTTAAATCCTTAAAAGAATATCCCACTTGACAGTTTATAGGTAATATTAACCATTGATCATTCCTCCATATGCATCATTTATATATGTAACTTAGTAAATGAGATATACTAATATCCATCCAATAAATACTATTACATACATATTAATCTAATAGGATCATTAAAGTCCTTATTTGATGATTCTATGATCAAGAACATTTTTAGATTAAACCCTAAAGACTTGACTCTCATTATCATATTCTTCACTATGATGACAAGTGTATAAATTTAATCAAGGACTTATCATATTAGAATAAAAACAATAAACATAATATGATAATATAAAAATTTGCCATGTTATTAAACAAAGTTAATAATTACAAAACAAAGGTGTTCAATCTATTACATAATGATTGGGTTATAGGCATAATTCTAACAATCTCTCACTTGACCTAGACCTAATCAGTCATGAACTTCAATCATATTTTCCACTTTTACTTATCAAACTTCTTTGATCTAAATGCCTTAGTGAAGGGATCTGTAACATTCGCCTTTCCTTCAACCTTTTGAATTAGAACATCCTCCTCCTCAACAATTTATCTATTCAGATGAAACTTCCATAGAACATGTTTGGATCTTTGGTGTGACTTTGATTCTTTAACTTGTGCAATAGCACCGATATTGTCATACAATAAAGGAGCAGCTTCCTTTTTCGAAGGAACCACACCAAGTTTAGTTAAGAACTTTTTCATCTAAACAGCTTCCTTAGCTGCATCACATACAGCTATGTATTCTGCTTTAGTAACTGAATCAGCTATAGTAGCTTACTTGGAACTTTTCTAACTCATTGCTCCTCCATTCAAGGTGAAAAAATATCTCGAGGTAGATTTGCTATTATCTTTATCTGATGCAAAGCTAGAATCAGTGTAGCCTATTAACTTTAATTCGTAATCTCCATATATGAGGAATTGGTTTATAGTTCTTCTCAAGTACTTAAGGATGGTTTTAACCACTTTCCAATGTCCCTCTCTTACCTTGATACCTACTCGTTATTCCTAGAGCGTAGTCTACAACAGGTTTTGTACATGCCATGGTATACATCATGGCTCCCATTGCGCTAGCATATAGGACCCTGCTCATGTGCTCTATTTCTTTTGGGGTTTTATGACTATCCTTTCTATTAAGAGAAATTCTAGAGCCTATCGGTAGATAACCTTTTTTGGAATTTTCCATGTAACCTTTTCTAAAATTTTCCATGTGATACGTTTTTGAGATAGTATCAATGTATATGGATTGGGAGAGCCTTAACAACTTCCTTGATCTATCTCTATAAATCTTGATTATAAGAATGTAAGCAATTTTTCCCAAATACTTCAAGGAGAATTGTTCAAATAGCCAAATCTTTGTCATTTGCATGGCTGATACATCATTTGCTATTAGCAATATGTCATCTACATATAGCACTAGGAAAATAATTATGCTCCCACAAACCTTCTTGAACACATATGGCTCTTCTTCGCATCTAACAAAATTGAACTTTGCAATTGTTATATTGAAGCAAATATTTCAACTTTGTGAAGCTTGCTTCAATCCATAAATAGATCTTTGTAGCTTATGTATTTTGTTAAAAGTAGATGACAATGTGAAACCTTCAGGTTGAGTCATATAGACATCTCTTTGAGCTCTCTGTTTAGAAACGTTGTTTTCACATCCATTTGCCATATCTCATAATCATAATATGCAGCTATATCAGGTAGAATCCAAATAGATTTGAGCATTGCCACAGGAGAAAAAGTTTCATCATAATTAATACCTTCCTTTTGATTATATCCCTTGGCAACAAAATGGGCTTTATATATTTCAACCTTCTCATCTGCTCCAATTTTTTTCTTAAATACCCATTTACATTCTATAGGTCTTATATCCTTTGAGGGATCAACCAAATACTTTTTTGATTCTTATGGATTCTAACTCGGATTCTATAGCCTTAAACCACTTCTCACGATCTGGACTTGCTATAGCCTCTTCGTAAGTCTTAGGGTCATCATCAATTTGATTATCCTCTTCAGCTTGCACTATTAAGTTTAAGATATCTGGTGCACAACGATCCCTAGTAGACCTTTTAAGAGGCTCATGTTTAATAAGTTCTTCCTCTACTTGATCTTGTTATTGCACTGATTTTCAGGTAGGTTCATTAACCAGTCCATCTCCTCAACTGTTGAGCCTAATACCCTATGTGTTGATTTCAAGACGTCAAGTAAAGGCTGCTCAACATGCATCTAATGCTCTTGAGCTTATGTTAATTTGTCAAAATCTTGAATTTCATCAAGATCTGATTCTAAACCATGACATCCTCTATTAAGGAACTCCCTTTCTATAAGGGTTGCATTTCTAGCCACAAACACTTTATGTTTAGAAGGGTGATAGAAATAGTATCCCATAGTTTCTTTGGGATAGCTAACAAATCTACACTTGTTAGACCTCGCTTCAAGCTTATTTGACAGCAATCTCTTGACATAAGCTGGACAACCCCAAATTTTCAAATGTTTTAGGTTAGGATTATGTCCTTTCCACATCTCATATGGAGTTTTAGTGACTTTTTTAGTGGGAACTTTGTTAAATAAATAAGAAGCAGCTTCTAAAGTATATCCCATAGGAAGATAGGAAGATCAGTGAACCCCATTATGGATCTCACCATATCTAATAAGGTTCGATTTCTCCTTTCTAAAACACCATTGTGTTGTGGTATCCTTGAAGAATTCCATTGAAACAAAATTGCATCTTGCCTTAGGTAATTAACAAAATCATCACTAGGATACTCACTGCTATGGTCAGATCTTATTGCCTTTATACTCTTACCAGTTTATTTTTCAACTTCACTACAAAATCTTTTGAACATTTCAAATGATTCAGACTTGTGTTTCATAAGATATAAAAATCCATATCTTGACATATCATCAATGAAGGTGATAAAATAAGAATATCCACATTTGAAGTGAATCACACGTTTATATAGACTTAATGTTCAATATACAAAACGCACAAGAAGGGGGGTTGAATTGTGTATCATTTTTGAATAAAATCCCCTTTTTAAACAAACTTCTTTTAAAACAAAACTTGCTTTCTCAAACGATTGAAAAACAGTATTATGAAGTATTTGTATCAATAAAAGAAATTAAAAGTTGAGAGTTGAGAGTAAGAATTGACACAACAGTTTTATACTGGTTCACCCCAAACCGTGGGCTACGTCCAGTCCTCAGAATTCTTTATAAGATTTCACTATACTACTCAAAGATACAGGTATTCTTTTCACCGAGCCTCCTCAGGTCTCTTATAACAAGTATTGTTTTCTGAATGAGCCTCTTCGGGCTATCATCTTTTCTTTTTTCTACTGAAAGATGTATCAAGCTTTGTTACAGACAATGGAAGCTCTAAGTTTAGTACAATGAATAAGATTTCTAGCTTTTGAATCTCTAGCCTTTCTTGAAAATCACTAACTTTTTTAGTCTTCGACTCCGACTCGTATTTATAGTCTTCATCTTCAACTACTTCTTGATAACTGTTTCTTTCTTCTTGTTTCTTGATCTTTGAAGAAACGGTTATTTAGTTGAGTTCTGTAACTAACTCAAACTAATTTCTCATCTGAATTGATATTGGCTCTTCTCTTCGATTCTTTCGTCTCATTTTGCTTCGCTTCGTCTCATTTTCAGGTTTGCTTCGTCTCATATTCTTGCATCTTATTTTCTTCTATCTCATTTTCAGCTTTCGCTTCCGTCTCATTTTGCTTTCCCTCTCATTTATATCCTCTCATTTTCTTCCGTCTCATTTTCTTCCGTCTCATTTTCTTCCGTCTCATTTTTCTTCCGTCTTATTTTCTTTTGTCTCATTTTTCTTTCGTCTCATTTCTATTGTCTCATATTCTTCCGTCTCATTTTTAGCTTTTGCTTCCGTCTCATTGCTTTTCGTCTCATTTTATATCTACATTATTATTTGTTTTTCATCAAAATTATTAATTGTAAAGTCATTTTGACTTAACAATCTCCCCCTTTTTGATGATAACAAATAATCATAAAATACACAAAAAATTATAGTCATAATCTGAAAATTGTATCCAAAATCTTTTTCTTCTGTTTTTTTCTTCTCTTTTTGTTCTCCCCTATCTTTGTCATTTCTTTCTCCTTTTCTCTTTTCTCCCCCTATTTGTTATTGATCAAAAAGATCATTTTCATAGATGCTTCATAACTTTAGAAAACATTTCTCTTATTTCAGTGCAGAGTGACTTGATATCAAGTCGAATATACTCTACTTCTTTATGCAAGTCACCCACAAAAGCACACAAATTATCAACTTTATCTTCAATGTCTTCATCATGCTTTTGTTGTACTTTTTAAAAACCAACGGTCGTAGTATATGCATCTGAAGATATGACACTTGGTTCAGTTATTGTAAATGTAGGAGGTTTGACAGATAAGTTTAGTTATGGGAGATCAAGATCATGAGGATTGGTTAGTCGTGGAACTTGTATTCCAAATAGGTGTAGAACATTTCCAATTGAAGACACAGTTCACAAGGGTCTAATGCGCATAATGAGATGCACAAGTGACTCTATTTAGTAGCTTAGGTCTCCAATCCGAATGGATCTGTACTACCCTTCTGTAAGTCTTCCAACTACTTGAGAAGAGTCTTTAGTGGTTCACTGACCACAATTGCTTCCTGATGCTTTTGAAATGTAGTGGGAAACATAGGTTCATCTCTGTTAGACTACATAGCAAGCTTCATCAATGTTTCTCACTTCAGCTTTGATCTATTTTTCTGTAAGATCATTTATTATTCCTTCCGGATACAGTTTCTTCTTTCCTTTTTCCTCATTACGAGCAATGAAATGTCTTGGTTGAATGTTAGGCACAACCTTGATCACAATTCTCTTTGTGATTGGTAAAATAGTATACTTCTGTCTTGTCATTTGTGTGGGGTATGGTTTGGTTCCTTCATCATTCAGAAAACCATACATACTTTTCTCGTCCTCACTCAACAGATGCATTGTACTATTATTTACCAAGATTGGTTGTAATTGTTCCTTGATTGACCTTTTTGGAGTTTCTCTGATGGTTATAGAGGTGCTACTCCTGACAGGTTGGCTTTCTTCAATAATCCTGACTCTCAAGTCTTCTTTTCGTAATGGTTGAGAGGTATTGACCTGTACTGGACTGCGTTCAACTAGCTTCTTCTTCTTCTGAATAGCAGTAGGAGTGCTCTTTTTCATACTGATTTTCTACTTCTTATTCTCTTTAATCAGTCTAGAACTTTTTTGAGATTGAGGTTTCCCTTTCCCAAACTCCAATTTTCTCTTAATCTCAGTCTCTTTAGCCAATGTTGCTTGATCTTCTTTCAAAATTACAACTAAAGACCTGGTTGCTTGAGGTGTTTTCTTCTTAGAGTCTCCACCATGAATCAACTCTTTCCGTTTCTTTTCTTCTTGTTGACGCCGGGTTTGAACTCTAGGCGACCTTTTTGGTTGCTTCAGTCTCTCCAAAAGGGGTATTTCTCCCTTTCTTTTCAGGGTCACTTTCTCCCTATATTGCACCTAGCTTCCTTCTTTATAAGAAATCACCTTTCCCTTTATTGATTCATCTGACGATTTCTTTTCACCTTCTGCAAGCATTCTCTCAATGGATTGGGATTTTTATTTTCTTGAGGGAGATTCTTTTTCATTCAAACTCACCTTAAGAGCACGCTAACCCTCAATCCTTGCTTTCATCTTAGAATCTGCTTCTATTTTCTCCAGATTCTTCAAGCCCATTTTACCAATTGTTGCAGAATTGATGGTGCTTCTGATATTCAGCTTCATCCTATTTCCTCTCTCCAGAAGGACTCCAGAGTCTCTAAATATCCTTGTCAGCATCATTCCATATGGTAGAGCGATCGAGTCTTTCTTTGTCTTTTCTATATAATGGAAATTAAGAAATGGTAGATTTATAGGCTGGCAATTAAGTAGATGAAATAAGCATTGTTCATCTAGTGTTGTTACCAAATGCCTTAATCCTGTTATTGGTAGAACACAATGGAAAAGAAGTGAGTGTAGAACTGTAACATCCCTTCACCGATGGGATGGTTACAGTTCATTTTATGCGTATTTTTGCATGTGCATCCATTATTGAATTGTATAAAATTGGCAATGATTGTACTAGTATTCGTACGTACATACATGTATGACATATTTCCGGTCTGATTTGGATAATTCGAATTTGGAGATGACTAGGGCATGGGTGATAAGTAGGTTAAAGTAAGCTCGAGAATTGAAATTGAGTTAGAATGAAAGTTAGGAAATTGAATTATGAAATTGGATTATATGATTATGAGTTTTCTATTTTTGAGAATTTATAGGAATTTTTCTGGAATTTTCGGAGTAATAGGTCCGGATCGGAAAATGTACATAATGACTGATTAATTAGATTCCGGTTCCAAGATTGATTTAAAATTTGCATGAAATAATTCGAGTTATGATTTTAGGAGTTATTATTCATATTTATGGGAATTCGGGAGAAATTAGAGTTAGAAATTGACTTGAGGTTGTTCGGATTGATCTTGTGGCAAAGGAATTTGCAAAACAAGCCTTAATCTCCTTAAGATGTAAACTCTTCTCTTTTGAAAAATGATCCACGATGCTTGTCTTCTTCCCTTGAAAGAAATTTGCTTTGTTTTCCTTCTTCTTTGCGTGGATCTCGTCTTGGATTTACTTCTTGTGTTCTGCTTGCAAATCATTCCTTCTTTATTTCTTGATCTTTTCCCTTTGGCTTGGAGTTGGAAGAAAATGGAGTTTGGGTTAAATGGGAGAAAACCGTGGATGAGCTTAGGTTTGGGGATTTGAGTTTGCTTGGTGATTTTCAAAGGATTAAAGGTTTTAATCAAGTTTCTACTCCTTTGTGTTTTGCATAGTTTAATTTAAGCATGGAATTAAGGTATAACTTGTTTGAGAATTTAGAAACTTTCGGATGAGATAGGTTTTAAGGAAAATGTGGATTTTGATTTGGGTATTTGATGAATAATGGTTATTTGGTGGATTTAGGGTTAGGAATGAGTTGTGTTAAGTGTAGAATGTGGTTTTGGAGTGTTTAGAATGGAAAGGAATGATTTAGAACTGAAAAATCTGGGAATTTCTGAGTTTTCTAGGCAATTCTGCAATTGCACGCCGCGGCGCACGAAGAACACGCCGCGGCGAGCAAGGCAACGCAGCACGCCGCGACGAGCGTGGAAGCGCGCTGCGGCGAGTAGGAGAGGCCCACGTCGCGACGTGCGCAATGCGTACGCCGCAGCGAGGAAGGAATCGTTCGTCGCTGCGAGGCATGCGGACGCCGCGGCGAAGGCAAAGAGAAAAGGGGCTCGTCGCGGCGAGGGAATAGGCGCCGCAGTGAGGGATATTGTTTTCCGAAAATAAATTGGAGGTTTAAAAAATTGGGGTTTAGGAATTTGATGATTCAATGAGATATGAATTGATTTCAATTTAAATATTATGAATTTGGGATTACGAATTTCAATTTAGGAGAATGGAGTTTCGGAAAATTAATTCGGTGGTTTTCGAAATCATGGCAATTGAACAGTGAATTTGATTCTGATTGAAAGACAATTCCTATGTCTTAAAATTTGCCTTTAGAGGAGATAGAACTTAGCCAATTGACTTATGGTATTAGAAATTGCTATGGATTAGTATGAAAGTGCGGAATTGAGATAATCAGGATTAGGGTCGGAAATGTCATAATATGCATAGTACAGTATTTATTTGAGACATCAGCACTTCTGATTATTGAAATCGATACAATTAGTTGTAGGAAAATCCCGGTGTAGACATCACATGCCCACGGTGCGGAAAACAAAACTTTTTTGCTCCGGGAAGTTCCCGAAAGCCAGGATCCATGTGAAAGTATAATCAGTCAAACCATAACGACCTACGTAGCCCGTCTCTAACGGTATCCACGCAGAGGTCGGAAAACCTAACCGGGACAAACCCCTTTGACCCGGGAATAGCTAGACTAAGGAAAAGACTGCTAGATCTCACCTTAGCCTTGGAGAGCAAGTGAATTGATGGAGGAGAAGACAAAACTTGGAGAAGAAGCTTGAAGAATCGTTGGTGATGAGGGAGGAAAAAGCCTTAAACCTTTCAAAACTTTCTTCTCTCTACCTTTGGCCAAAACCAACGAAGCATCCTTGTTCATGCTCCTTTCCTTCACCTTTTATAAGCCTTGTTTTTGTCTTTAGCAATTAAATGCTAACTAATGACAAGGCATGACAAATGGATGCTTCTTCCTCCATCCACGCAAATGACATATATATATATATATATTAATTAATTCTTTAATTAATTATATATACATATATATATATAAATAAATGCTGTAGCAGTCTAGTCACACTGGGGTCGGTCCTACCGGCCTACTGGGCCCCGCCGGCGAAAAATCACCGGAGACCCGTCTCAGCAATGTCGATGTCACGATCTCATCGGGACATATCCCAATCTCATCGGGATCCGTTCAATCCTTTTGCTCTCCAGATATTGGATCACTATCCAAAACTATTTTACAGATTTCCGATCCACTCTTATGCGTGTGACCCATTAGGTTCCCGGTTATGTTGGCCACTGAGATTAACACTTAATCTGAGCAAGTCATGAGCGGTATCTAGCAACACATCATGACCCCCAATTGACCGGAAAGTAAT
>JANIHY010000209.1:55598324-55615981 GCA_027479065.1 Erythroxylum brevipes | reverse complement strand
CTGCATCACTGGTTATAGGTTAAGGTTTATGGGTTAAGATCAAAATTATTTATTAACTGAATATTTAATTTTTTGTTTGTAATCATATATATTATAAGATAATTCAAAGAAACACTTAAGGACGTGAAAGGGAAAATTCTTGATTAGTTTGATTTGGTACGGGAATATAAAATGAATTACTTAATTTTATAAAATTGGAATTTTTAATTGAATGGTTGAGATATTGATATTGAAATTCAAAATTAATGTTAGAAGTCTAATATTTAACATAGATTAATTATGTACTAGTAACAAATATAATAAGTAAAGATAAAATATGAATACTTTGATTAATAAATTATTGTAACATATACAAATTATGTAATATGTTTAGAAGAAATTTGTTATTATATTAAAAAAGATGCATGTAAGGATTCACACTTAAAAAGTATAGAGAACCTAATCATTTCATTGAGCATTAATGAAATAACCCATTGACAAAATTCAGATATTTGAAACTATAAGTCAAAACCATCCTATATTAATTTATTGATAAACAGAAGTTCATACCACAAACAAGTTTCAGTTGGGGCAGGCCATTTACATTAAAAATGTAAGAAATCGTAATGGAGGTTCAAACTACAAACAAATACCCAAATTAAACCTAGTAAATAACAAAACTCACTTACCTTAACTTACACGTAAAAGAAGTCACTGAAGCACGTGAAGGAAGAAGATGACAGAGCTAGAGTGAGTTGATGGCCAAAGAAGATAACCAAAAAAAAAAGCAAAGAAGGCAATGAATTTCAAAGCAGTATGCAAATTGATATAAATTCATGTTCAGAAGTCTTAGTTATAGCATTTGATTGTCGCCATGTCAAAAATGATTACCTGCTGAAGCTTCTCTTCAATATCCATGAAAATAGAAATACTACCAACAAATGAGTTCCTACAACCAAGCAATAATCAATAAGGTTTTACCCAGTAAAATTACAAATCTATCCCATACATAAAGAAATTAAAGAGTGTTATTAAGCAAGCATATGATTGGATCACTTTGATTTAGTTGGTTAAGTGGCATATGAGCATATATATTTGTAAGAGTAAAATATGATATACTACTGATAAAGGATACATTCATCATAAACACAGTAAAAAGAAGCATTCTAGATTATGATATGCTAGACTAATCACAAACATAAGCTAGATCACCATAATAAGAGTTGTGATTCTAACTGGATTATTAAAAGTACCTGTTATATTTTATAGATAACCTCAATTATGATATCAATAGTTAGAAGGGTCATTTATTCAGGGACTTCAACATAGAAATCAATGAGAAGAAGGCATGTAAAGTGAAGGCTAGAGTATTACAATTGTTAATAGATGAGGCATATTGGCCATATTTTAGTTTAATAATGGAAGTTCTTTCATCTTTAAGTACTTATATGGATTGGAGCATTTAGGTGCTTATACATGTGCCTAGGTGCATGGAAAAAGGGATTCTTAGTATTAGATATGATGTGTACATAAAGGATATGATATGGAATGAAACAAGGGAATATGCATATAATTAATATGATGTGAACATAAAGAAATTGAAGAGTGTTATCAAGAAAGCATATGATTGGATTACTTTGACTATGTTGGTCAAGTGGAATAGGAACACATATTATGCGAGTAAAATACAATATGCTATTAAACAATCATTTAAAGAGCTTCAATGCTTACATTAAAGAGGCTCAAGAAAAACCTAATTTGACGATGTTTAAGATAATGCAAAGGGTTATGATGAATACATTCAATAAGAAAAGAAAGAAGATGAAAAGTAGACATGATACATTTTCCCATGAATTCAAACAAGTTTGCAAAAGCCAAAGAAGTATGTCAACAACTAGATTTCTTATTTTAGTAATGGGAGGTTGTTCGAATTTAAGCACATATACTTTTGGAAACTATAGTTGGTTTTGTGAAGATGACTTGTACTTGTATGAAATAATAAATAACTAGAATTACTTGTCAGCATACATTTTCCATATTAGACATGATAGAGGTAGGTCAAAGGCATCTAAAAATATGATGCATCATAAGGAGTCTTTTTATAAGCTTATGCTTGCTGATTGGTCCCTATTTTGAGTAAGCTTCACTTTCCATATTCCCATTTAGTTGTTTATTTCATTTACTAACTATTTGTAATTTTATCCAAATGATTATCAATTATAGGTGAACATCATTGGCTAACTTCAAATAGGAGCCATAAGGAGGTACTGGAACTTTCGTGATTCATAAAAAAGTATTAGTATACCCAATAAAGCCACAATGAGGGAAGAAAATGAAGGAACAAGTTAATACAAAGTGAAAAAAAAAGGGGACTTTAAGTGGCATACAATTTTTGCAAACAATGTGGATATAATAAGCGAACTTATTAAGGCAAACCTAATAAGTTCAAAAATAGTTAACCAATTGAACCAAGTCAACTAAGTAAAAGTAACCAATAAAGTAATATCATCCGAGCAAATCTCTAGGTGAAAGAGGTCAATATATTACATTGTTAGGGTTCATTTTGGATGTTATGTCCATAAATCTCATACTTGTAAATATATAGTTTCAAAATTGTCTTTTTCGTTTTTTAACTTCTATAAGCAGAAAAAATTCGAATAAAAATAAGAAGACTTCTTCTTCTGTTTAAAACATATGATAGTTGTTTCTTGGAATGTGATGAAGTTGAATTCCATTTCCAAAAAGCTCATTCTTAAAGAGTTCATTTTGAAAAATTAGTTTATCTTGTAAGTATCCTAGAATCAAGTGTAATATGCTTACTTATTTGCCAAACTATTAGAATCTAATCGACAATTACATTCCTCATTCTAATTGCAGAATCTTAGTGCTATTCATTAAAGAAAAAATTAAAACACTTGATTCGTTAATTAGAAATAAGATAATTCAGATGAGCGTCATTTCCAAGGAACTAAATCTCACTGTGAACATCTACATCATTTATGCTAGCAACTACACCTTTTCAAAGAACTACTCTATGGTCAAAGCTTAAAAAGATATCTATGAATATGAAAGCACCCTAGCTCTTTATGAGGAATTTCAATTTAACCATACATCCAAATGAAGTTAAAGGGAATTACTTATCCAGAATTATTCCCTATATCAAGTAAATATAGATCTTCTAAAAAGACCAAGTTGTTCACTTTCATAAGCTCTTCCTTGACAATTCCCTTAGGGTAAGAACTAGATCTATCAACTAGTTGAATCATAACCCTAGTCGCAATAAAAGGGTCTAGTTATAAAAAGCATAAATGGTGTACAACATAAAATAAGGTGATGCTTCTAAATCAAATACGACATTTTTAATTATGTGTTACCAATTGTGCAAGGAATGGTAAGTGCACCTAGATTTTTACAATTTGGAAGGGACTATTTTAATGATACTTTTATTTTGTTGTTATTATAGGATTTAGTACTTAAATGATTTATATTTTGTTCTAGGACTTATTACAACCCCTCAAAGGAGAAGGAAAGAATTTAGAGCCGATAAGAGTTAATTTAGAGCAATTTTAGAAGATTTTAAGAGAAGGAATTAGAATGCAATACCGTGTTTTTCTATATATCAAAGCTTATTACATTCTATTAATGAGACAATTACCTACTAATACACAAACACTAACAAGTCCACATGTTCTAGTTTTGTTCAATGAGGGAGCATTTGACTTCTCCAACATTCGTGACATTCTACCATGAGTAGTTTATGTATATAGATTGATCCAAACAATCATTTTTGGTAACGACGTCATTTTCGATCTTATGTTTAATGTTGACAACGAAGCTAACGGTGGCGTTTAAATTTTAAATTTATTGACGAAATAATCCTTCTATCGGTAAATCATTAATAGAATCCAGTTCCATCGGTGCACTCCGATTCGATTATGTTTTATTAAATACGTTGCAGTTGAAGCAAACGACGACGTTTAGCTTTCAACTTTACTGACAGAAGTGTATTTTGTCAGTAAATGGCGATATTTTCTGCCGCCTTTCATTTGCGCCTTTTTTACCGACAGTGGTTCCTATTCCGTCTCTATATTTCATTGTAAACGACATCATTTGGTAATGAAACTTATGTTTAATGTTGAAGACGAAGTTAATAGTGGTATTTAAATTTTAAATTTATCAACAAAATAATCATTCGGTCGGTAAATCATCGACAGATTCTATTTATGTCAATATATCCCGATTCAATTATGTTTTATTAAATACGTTGCAATCGAAGCAAACGACGATGTTTAACTTTCAACTCTGTCGATAAACGAAGACGTTTTTTTGCTGTCTTTCATTCGCGCCTCTTTTATTGACAGTAGTTCCTATTTCATCACTATATTCCATTGCAAAATTTATCAAGATAATTTTCAATCCTTCTTTACCGATGGATATTTTGTTCGTCGCAAATTATCATATATTACAACAATTTCACCGATAGAATGTGATTTTTCGTCACTAATTTTCAACAATATTATTTCTATCAGTAATATTCCGTCAGCAATTGGTAATTTTCTTGTAATGATATAATTTTTTGATAACTAAGTTGCCTAGCACGTTGCCTTAAATCTAGTCGTCCATGAACGAATAAAGCACATCAAACTTGAATGTTATCTTGTTCATTAAAAGATTGCAGAAGGTTTGATAAAAAAAATAACTCGTGAGAAACAACAGTTAAGTTATATATTTATCCACTAAAGTGTTGAGTGCATTACAATTTGAGGACATACTTAGCAAGTTAGGTGTAATCAATATACACCCTAACTTGAAGGAAAGTGTTAAAGACAGTTAAACAAAATCAGAAAGAAGATATTGTATATCATTTATAATTAATTTGTTACTAATTTAATAGAAGTAAATACTAATTTATAGGCATTAGAGTAGGACTGGATTGATGAACTTCTGTATTAAAAGTTGTACTTTTCTCTGTTATTATATACATAAAATTATTTCTTTCTCAGCTTCCAAGTGTTTTCAATTTCATAATTGAACTTAATGGTAAGATTAGGTCCGAAAAAAAAACCCCCAAGCGCCACAGAGAAAGATACACATCGTTAATCCATCATAACCAATAGCATAATGGAATCGTTAATGCAATCTAGGGTGACTCACACTAAAAGCAAAAAAAAAAATGATATTGGTGATAAATATATCATTTATTATATACGTCAAATAACATTTATAAATATAAAAATAAAAGGATGGTTAGAACTAAATTATGTTTTAATATGTTTCAACATTTAAATCAAATTTATCAAAAATAAAAATTAGGGGTTTCACATTTTTTTTATATCTCTTGCAGTTTTTGAAAGATTTTTTTATATTGACTTATAAGTTGAATAATTTAGAATAAGATTATGATTTCATCTATATTGGTAGAATATCTCATTTTAACTAAACATAAAAATATTAAAGAATTTGTAACCGGTAAGGGTCAAATATCTAAATGACTAGTTTTAGTCATTTTAATAATGATTAACCCAAGCTTAATTCTTGTTAATGAACTCTATACTCTTTTATATTGAAATTTAGTCCGGATTATTAATTTTTTAATTATTCATCTAGATATTTAGTCTCAGCGACCTGATTCAGTTATCATTGTTTCATTGTCAAATGACAACTGAATGTTTAGTCCCAATTATATTTTAAAATGAGTATTAAAATATCTCATATTGATTAAAATAATAGTGATTTTACACTCCAGCCTCCAAATTGGGTCAGAAGCAGACATACAAAGCTTTTGGCACAGAATTGAGAGAAGTTTTCTCAACCAATACGGCGTCAAGTATGTTTACAACTCCATAAACCCTTGCATTAAGCCCCACTCAAAACCAAATCATTTTTAGAGAATCTAAGGTCCCAAATCCCACTTTGTTATAAACATATTTAATGACTTTAGTTTACAGTTGATCAAAATTTTCCTTTTCCTTGAAATCAACAAGTGACTACAGAAATTGCTCGAGAGGTAACCCCAAATGCATGATAATACGATTATGATTCACCAGCATTGCTCTAGCGGTAATGGCGACAATAACTCTCACAATCCTCACCTCTGCCCTTCTTTGTTTCCTCCTATTTGGATTCCTTTAGCTGTGAATTTTTGAGGTGTTTAAGCCCATTTTAAGATGGGCTGAGAACACCTCCTTACGTCATTTGCCAATCCTCTCAATCGGTGTTCATAACACCACATATATATAATGCCAAATCATAGTCTATTAGTATATGGATTACGTACCAAACAACCAATCGAGTTTCATAGGTCGTTAATATCTTAGCCATCGATCACTCCATTCCATAGTTTTCTATAGTAGTGGTTTGCACAATTCACCAAACTTCAGCTAAACGTGAAGTTAATTTGTTTAATTTGTAGATATTACTAGTTGACGGGAAAGACTTGTTTGTGGGAAAACATTCTTTAATTCACGCCAAGTGATTTGGAGCCATTAAATAAATAACTCCAACGTATTATTATTTATTTCCTTAGGAAATAAGATAGACAGTTAAAACATTTTTTTTTTTGTGGTAGGCTTAATCTTTTATATATTCCTTGATGTGGATCTTTTTGATTTGTAAGGATTTGTTACTTTATTAACATACACTCCAACAAGATTGGAAGAATACTTACCAAGCCTCTAAATAATTAGTCCCAACATATGTGCAGTCGCAAATATTTTTCTTGCTTCAAGCACAAACAACATTATCCAGTAATTGATTCCTTTTATTAATCCTTATTTTTCTTGTTTATGTCTCGGCAGCTCAACTATAATCTATTGTATGTACTCGAGCACTCTTTTTGGTCCGTTTTCTATTAGTTAATTAGCATATCAAACTCAAAACCAAGCCCCTTTCTGTTAGATAAAGAATATATAAGTAACTGCGGCAAATTAATTTAATAACTCCAGAAGATATGTAATGCATTGCCTCAAAGTCATCATAAGCTATGTCTCGATATATATCTTTGTGTCCGTACGTACATTGATATATGTTAATAGCGATGCAATCTTTCGGATAATTATATGATGACTGGCTACTTACTTTAATTAACGAGCTCAAGTTCCAATTGTTGTTTGTAGAATTTACCATACAATAATCTACTTCTTGTTCCACTAATAAATTGTTGTCTACACATGACGGCTTTTTAAAGTACAAATTTCTATTAACACCTATGATCACATCAGAGACACAACAAGGTTGCCAATCATGAATTAGGTAACTTGTGTTTGGGCACACGATCCTGTTAATTTATTAACAACCTAATTGTTCTGTTTTTGGTAAAATAACAACCTAGTATTTGGGGTGCATACCACATTTGGATCACAAAATGGGGTTTAAATTTAACAATAAACAAATAAAGAATATGAAATTTTGAACTCATAGAAGCTATTAAAGTCAACATAATAAGCCGCCTCCTTTCCTCTAATAACAAAAAAAAAAAAAACTTTCTTACTCGCTTGTAATTAATTAGTAAATATTCAAATTCTTAAATTAATTTTACTCAAAATTATTTAGTAAAATGTTCGTATCGCTTCACCTAATAATCCTATCCTACAAGAGAATGGCATTCTGCATGATTGCATCTACATACAGTTATAGTAATCTTTATTGTATCTACAAGGTTAGGGTGCCTTTTTACTATTTTTAACAGGGCAAATAAACTAGCTCACAATCTCAGCAAGGAGCATAGCGCCCTTCACATCTATATATGAAACCTCACATTTACCACACTTGTGTCTGAGATGAAGTTCAGGGGAATCTGCAGATAAGTTATAAAACGTTGATATATTATTACATTTGAAAGCTCAATCTCTCCAAAAAAGGAAAAGAGCCCAAGATCTTATTAGTGATCTATGTAATGAGACTGATGGTGTTCTATATAATCTTATTAGTGATCTATATAATATCCCGACATTTGCCTAAGACGTTCTGACCAGAGATTACTGTAGCTGAAATCATCTCGAGAAGCAGATTATGGATATATCATCAAAGTTTTAAATAGCACACTGAATTCAAAATTGTGGTTGTGAGACACTGAAAGATTTACAGTTGGTGAGATTATAATTATAAATAACTGACACATCAGTTCCAAAATTGATTGCAATTGCAAATATTGTACAACAAATTAATAGAAACTTGAAAAGAAAAATGAAGAAATACGCTTGGTGCAATTTGCTTTTATATTTATTATGATATTAGTTTAGATTTTTGATATACTGACACAAGAAAATATTACAGATCTTTGTTTTTAGTTTATTAAAAAAGGAGTCCACCCCAAGTTGTTTCTTCTTGAATCTACAACCAGAACACAAGAAGTCAAGCTTTGCGGGAGCAATGAAGAAAAACTCAAATGTGAAATCGGACTTTGAACAACGATTAGTGCTCCGTCTAACTAGGTTAATTAACATTGGATCCAGCAGGTAGATAAAATGACAAACGAAACGAGATTCCTCATTGATAACCCTCAATCACGTGGACTCGCCGTTTTGTCGTTTGCTTAGTCTTTAATGCAAGTCTTAATCCATGTAAATAGTATAATTAAGTAGTTAGCTAGTCCACATGTGCCAGGGTCACTCTTGAAGCTTCTTGGATGTAGGAAGCAAAATGGGAAACCACATTCTTGAACTTGGAGGAGATGGACTTGTAAGAAAGCAGAAACGTGCCCACAAGAATCCAGATTCGAGGCAATAGCTGCCATTCACATGGGATTGAATTGTTTAATCGAGATGGGTCTTGATTAAGATATGATTCTTTATAACAGTAGCTGGTAATGGAGTTGATTAGTTTAAGGAAATGGACATATTGAATCAGATATATTAAACAAACACTAAAATTGGCGTTTGGGAACTAAACTAGAATTAAAGTCTGTGGGAGTTTCTCAATTTTCGTCATCTTCCACCAATCCCTTCTATCTCAAGGTAAGCGCCTGTCATTCTTGAAAACCCCAACTAAAAAACCCATGTCAATGTAATTAACTACATTATCAATTGGCATTTTCTATGCAAGTGCTTGTTTGGATTAAAAAAAAAAACATAGTTGACCAATATTTTGCCCCACAGTCTCCAATACCTTCCCGAGCTCAAACCTTCTCCTTTTAATTTTCATCCCTTAAAAAGATTCAAGTCAAGATCACGAGAAATGACTAATTCAGCAAACTATATGCGGATTTAACGCCCAAATACATACGTATCTGCGTGTCTTAAGTATTTTGTGTTGTTACGCGTGCATAACCAGTTTTAACGTCAATAATATTCTTTCTTATTCATAATAAGTGTCGTTCTAGAAAAATACACGTTTATTAAGAAAGTTAATGAAATTATAGATATACCCTTGTTAATTAAGATGAGAGAGAAATGAAAAGTTAATTTTACCTTGAAATTGTGATCTGTATAATTAAAATAAGAGATAAATGAATGATTAATTTTAGAAGAAAAATTATAAATATGCATACAAAGTCAAGAATGACACTTATTTTAAATAATAAAATGTATCTAAAACGACACTTATTATAAATCGAAAAAAATACGAGGTTCCGATAATTAGTGACCAGTGTATGAATTTAATACATAAGAACAGTTTCTTGAGAGTCCGTAAATTCTACGTTGTTTGGGAATTGAGACAACTTTGAGAATGGCCCTTTGGTCGGATGCGAAGGAGGAAAGGCCATTTGTCTTCTAACGAGCTTATTAATTAATAGCTAGCCTTGGTCTTGACTCTTGTGAGCTCAGCTAGCCATCCACCTTGTAGATTGGAAAAGTTCTTAAGGCTCTTGATTTCAAATTTATTCCACGTTACGAAAATTAGAGGATGATATCATAAACAGATTATCCTATATATTAAGCTGGATTACCACTTTCACGTTAATTAATGGAAGTTTGTAACTGAAATTGAAATTATTAATTTAATTTCTTAACTTGTTTCGTATACAAAATAAAAATTTTAAAATCTAATTACTTTTTATGAACCTTTGTTCTCATTGTAAAAGAATGTGAACATTTCAGTTTTTACTTAATTATTATAAATTATTAATTTATTAGTGAGACTTTTATTAAAATATTATTGTACTATAAATTGATTATAGCTCTACATACTAAAAGTCTAAATTTAGTACTTTGACTTTGATTCTAAAAGCAAACATAACCTCCGTTTCTGTATTTCAATACAGGCTTTGTCAATTGTCGTAAAATATGCTGACGGCTAGTTGCATAGATGGATTTGAGTCGATTAAATCCAGAAACCAGTTAAGTGACCAATCACATGCATGTTAGAACTTTCTCTTGACAAAATTCTGTGGTGGGAAAGCCCTCAATTTTCAGGTGTGTACTCCCGTGCCGATAGGATCTAAACAAGAAGAGTAGTTAGCTTTATGTTGTCAATCTATTGTCATTTTATGCTTACTAATTCAACCACTTAAGAGGAACGCGCAAAATGATACATCTATCACCTAATTAAACAAGAGGTGGTGACCCACGATTGATAAAGTTGGTATAGATTCAACCGTACACTGTTTATGTTTTAAGGTGTGTTTTTTCCCAGCGAACATATGTAAGGCCATCTGACCTAGCAAGAAGGACAAAAACAGTGGCACGTGTTCTATATAGGAATAGTTGCATTTAGGAGACCCCTTGATTCAACTCATATGCACACAAACATGTAAAGCTGATAAAAGGTGACTATGCCGTGGAATATTAGGTTCCAACTCAAAGTGGGAAATTAAACAGTTCTCCTTCTTGAAACGGTCTATATTAATGAACTCATCTCAAAATAAATTAGATGAGAGATAGAATCAATCCTTGTTGTACCGTATACATTATTTGCAAATAAGAAGGGAAAAAAAAAGGCAAAGGAAAGCCGTTGCACTACATGTTCTTGTCCTAATGTTTGTGTTAAAGTCAACATCAATGAGATTGGAATTGACAACGTAATTTCCATTCCCTCTTTCATTCCTGGATTACATGATAATGACAAGATATGAGTCATGAACCCAACTTACTGAGGAAAGTTACAAATTTCAATGAAAAGAGACTGTATGATGGGCCAATGGCGATATATGGAACCCTATATGTATGGTTGTTAGATAAATTCATCATTTAAGTTAGGTTTTCCATCAAAAACTTTTGAGATCGATGTTTGTCGATAATACCGCGGCAATTTTTGAGTGTTCCAGGTCAATGATTTGTTCAAGTTTTGGCTGCTTTCCCATACCTGTACGTGTACAAATCCTTGGAATTGGACAAACGTTAGGGCTATGCCTTTGATTGTTGCAAATTTTATGTTATTTTAAGCTTAAAAGAAACGCCTTTCATGGTTCCACCTTCTTGAATTGGACAAAATGAGATTAGATTAATTTGAAAAATTCACAATAATTGGATATGGACAAACATAACTGAAGTTCCTTTGCGTTTTCTTCCAATTCATCAAAGGAAAGTACTAAGATTACCATAATCTACTATATACTCCTTTTTTTTGGGTTCATGAATGAACTGTTTATTTTCAGACCGAATAATTTGGAAAATAATAGAGCTATTATTGGTACATATTCATAATGTTTGTCACATCAGAACGCAGTTTAACATGAATATTAGTTGACCAATGGTAGGTAAATGATTTAACAACAATGATATTATAAGTCCCCTCCATAACCTATGACAAGATATATAAACCACACTCATGGACCGCCTACCTATGTAGTCTTGCTGTTGCGTTGACTTTGACCAGCTTATCATGTTAATTAGGAATGTACATATAAATTTCTTAAAACTATATTGAAAAAAAGTAGGAAGAAACAGAAAACTAACAATATCTTAGGTGTTTGTGTCCCGACAATAATGAAAGTTACATCCAAATTGAACTTGAGAAGAAAGACGCAAACATATGTAGAAGAGGAGGTGTTCACCATCGTGAATCGTGATTGCCACAGCTTGAAGAAGATAAGATCGTGAGAAGGGTGGGGGTGTTAGTCTCCAAATGTGATGGATATAAAGACAAAAGCGAGTGGTTGGTTACCGTGACCTTAAATGAATTGAAGAGAAGAGAGAGAGAAAGCCGACAAAGAGCATCTTTTGAGATATAAGAAATGCAAGGGTAGAGTAGAGAGATACAAAGATAGGCCGTCTTTGTAGATTTCTTCACGACTAGGTCAATTAAGTTTTAAATAATGATGAGTTAAATGATTTTACTTTTAAGATCAAAACAATGGCAAAATTCTTAAAACTTAATGTAAGTAGATCCGTTAATTACCTTAGATTTGTATGAAAATTGATTAATTCACTACTTCGGTATTGTGAAGAATAAAAAGATAATATTACGAAAGGGGAACAGAAGGCAAGGTCAGCGGTATCTCCGGCGCTGCGCTCGTGCAGCGTGGAGCTTTTGTAGGGTTTTCTTCTGAATAGTGTCAGCGCCACCCACGCGTCTTTTATCTCTTTGTTCTTTGGGTAGAGTTCTCCAATCGTCTTCATCATAAGTTTGAGTTTTGGTCAAGAATCAACAGATGATGATGATGATCTGTATTTGTTATTATTTTGTGGTCAAAGTTCAAACCCTTCCAATTGTATCCTCCGCCATCCACCCACCCACTTACTTACACCCTGTACTCCTCTGTGCGTGTGTGTTTGTGTCTTTGATCATCACTTATTCATTTCCTCCTTTTCTCTCTGTGTCAAACAGTTCCATTCCATCCATCAAGAGTTCTCATCCCACGTTCATGGTCATTGGCCAATGCTCTATTACATTATTGCTGATTCTTTTTGTTTTGTTAAATAATTTTTCTTGGTTTTTCTTTTCTATGTTCATTACCATAGTTGTCATATACTGAGGAGCTCTTGCTTGCATAAACAAATGAAAACAAAACTTATTGTGGGCATAAATTTTGTTGATAAACTTAAATTATTCAAACCTTTATTATACTTGGTTGGCAAGGAATACTATAACAGAATTAAGGTTTAAGGTCAACAGAGAATCAACTGGAATAATTGTTAGTTGTTAAAATGAAATAATTAGTTATAAGCGTAGGAAGAGAAATTAAATTATTCTCAAAAGTGATTGTACTCATGTGTCACGACTGTATACTTAATTATTGACTCTTTGGTTTAAACATAAAAGAGGTTTATTCACGCATTGTCGCTTGGCCAATTACAAGAATCAGATGAAAAAATCAGACATGAATTGTAATTGTAAACATATATACTTTTGTTTAGGTGGTTAAAGATATTAACAAGTACTTAAAGACTCTTCTCTAAGTCAATTTCTGCCATGACCTCTCAATTTAATACTCTGTCTAGCTGAGAGCGTGAAATTCTAACATGTGATCTCTTCTGCTAATGTGATCACGATTTCCTTTTTATAATAAAATCTCTATGAATAAATATTCAACAAATTAGTAACCTTTTTGTATAATAAATTGATGGTATCAACTTGAACTAACAAGTAGTTAAATTAGTAATCAACATAAATTAATAAGGTAATACTCTTATAGAAAAACTTGAATAACTTTGTAGTCATGTTCATATCACAAATTAATGCTTTGATAAAATTATAAATATGTATTAATTGGCTATGATACTTTCTTAAATTATAATTACATTTAACATTTTTCTTATAATTTAAAATTTAATTGGATGTCATCTATAATTTTTCTTAATTATATTCAAAATTTTTGGGATAAATTTCTTAAATTATAATAAATATAATGAATGCTAAGACTCTCTATGATTTATATGCACTTTGTTAGGTTAATAAAATATAATTATAATCTAATTATTAAAAATATGTTCCTTAGTATTTATTCAACGAATAGATTTTATATTAATTTATCTTATTCATTCATATAATTTTTATTCTTTATCTTATTAGATGTTAAGACAAAGTGTAAAGAATAGAAAAGTATACTCATAAATATTCACGAGAAATTAAGGTAAGTATCAATGCAATAGACCGGAAAGAAGGGGGAACTGACACGTGTTGTGATTATGAAGCATCTATTCATATTTGTCTTGATCAAAAAAAAAAAAAAAAAGAAAGAAGAAGAAGAACAAAAAATCGAGCATATAAAAATGGGAACATTATGTATAACGTTAACAATTTGAGAAAAAGACATGGGAATTTCAGTGCTTTGTGGTGCATGTGGGACATGGAAAATTGAAGTTTTCCTCTCTTACACACGCACGGTACACAGTGCGCACACATGAACAAGTAACAAGACAGAGTCCGGTTTAAATGTGCCAGCTATCACTTTCGATCAGTCCTTCCGCTAGATCGGGTCTATGTATGCATAAAAAATAGGCAGAAAGAGTTCAACTTTTGTGTTGCATTTCACACCCTCCTGTTTGTTATTGGTTGAACTTCGGTTCGGGTGAAACCTATGCATGGCACGGCAAAGGTTCAAATTAAACGGTAATTGGACCGGATAATTTCTCCAGGTTAACAAATCAATGAATTGTTAGGTTTCAGATATGCCTCAACATCAGCTATGAATTCACGATTGCGATTACATAATTACAACGAAACTTGTGTACCTAGAGACTATAACAAAAGTGAGTTTAACTGGGCAGATCATCTTAATGAGTCATAATAATAAAAAGTAAATAAAGCAAACTTCATTAGTTAGTAGGGAAAGTTGAGGTACTTAATTAGATGGAAGCCTCATATTTCATGAGCTTAGAATTATACATGGACATGAAGGGCACAGGAAGGAAAAAAGAGAGGAAAGTTGGATGAGCCAAGCAGAGATCAAAGGTGGTTTGAATCAAAAGATAAGGACCACAAGAGTTAGACACCTTTAATACATATTAATTAAACTTAGAATAATGACACCTTTAATACATATTAATTAAACTTAGAATAATAATATACATACACAAATACAAACACGGAGAGCGAGAGAGAGAGAGGGAGGGAAGGAGGGAGAACGTGGACTGCTGGAGGGGGGTCAAAAGAGAGCGGGTGGGAACCCATCCACCGCCCATTCACACGCAGACTCTTACCTAAACCGAACCCATCCAGCTCTTGATTAACCCAAACTCAAAGTTAACACGCACTTAGAATACTCTGCACGCCAAAAAGGTATCAAACTAACCCTCAAAATTCTACCAACGAAATCAAGAGAACAGAAGCAGCTATAACATCTCTCTACAGTCTACCTAAGCTCTGCTCATTTGTTGAGGGAGTGTAAAGATGGTGAGTTCAGTTCATTATTTGATAGTTGAAACCCTATTTCCACTCATATTCTCATTTGTCATTTCTGGTGACGACTAGCTGAATTATATCCTAAACACCAAAGAGAGTAGAAGGAATCCGAGAAAAGCCAGAAACGAGAGAGCCCTAGTTACGGCCTTCTTCTTATTCTTATTCTTGTACTTTGTTTATTTCCTTCCTCCTTCCACTGTCCTCTCCTTTTCTTCCTCTGAATCAACTTAACCCCTAATTGCTTGCTTCTTAGTTTGCCTTCTCATTTCTTAGTCTGTCGTTTGCTACTGGGTGTCCTCCTGCTCTTGTCAAGAGACCCAACAGTGGATTTCTTGGCTTATAATTGTAGTACTAAGACCAAGGCATAAAGTCAAAAGAAGGGAATCAAAAGAAAAAGGAAAAGAAGATCAGAGAGATAGAGAGAGCTGAGCGAGAGACGAGAAACTTGGAAGAAATGGATCCAGTAACGGCTCATGGCCATTCACTTCCACCTCCGTTCCACACCAGAGATTTTCAGTTACACCATCAACAACAAAAACATCAATTTCACCAACAACAACAGCAACAGAACTCAGAAGACGAGCAAAGTGGCAGTAGCAGTGGCCTGAATAAACCTCAGAAACGTGATCGCGACGACAACAATGACAACAACAATGGTGAAGGCAAAGAGCTACTCATCACAGGCCCCGGTGGAGAAATCACTAGAAGGCCACGAGGTAGGCCTGCTGGATCCAAGAACAAACCTAAGCCCCCAATCATCATCACCAGAGAGAGTGCCAATGCTCTACGAACCCACCTAATGGAGGTCGCTGATGGTTGTGACATTGTTGAGAGTGTTGCCACATTTGCTAGAAGGAGACAAAGAGGAGTTTGTATCATGAGTGGAACTGGAACTGTCACAAATGTAACTCTCAGACAACCAGCTTCTCCAGGCGCAATTGTGTCCTTACATGGTAGATTTGAGATATTGTCGCTAGCTGGATCGTTTTTGCCTCCGCCAGCGCCTCCTGCAGCTACAGGATTGACGATATACTTAGCTGGTGGACAAGGACAAGTGGTCGGAGGAAGTGTTGTGGGAACACTTACCGCGTCCGGTCCAGTTGTGATTATGGCAGCTTCTTTCAGTAATGCTGCATATGAGAGGCTTCCTCTTGAAGAGGAGGATCCACAAATGCCTATGCAAGGTGGTGCAATAGGTTCTCCAGGAGCCATGGGGCAGCAGCAGCCGCAACAACAGCAGCAACAGGTCATGTCTGAGCAAAATGCGCCAATGTTTCATGGATTACCACCCAACCTCCTCAATTCTATTCAGTTACCAGCCGAGGCTTATTGGGCTACTGGTCGTCCTCCTTACTAACTAAGACATCGATTCAAGGTTATGTTCATTACTTAGTCCAGCTTATACCCAAGAGGTAACAAGACTTTGTAGTTAGAGAATTTCGGTTGTTGGTTGAGCATTTCAGGCTTTTGTATCTCTATTGTGTTCTTTGTTTGGCATTTGATAACGATGGTAATTAGCTTTATATATGTGCCTGCTTGTTGATTGGAGGACAGTCTACGATTTTAAGAGTCTTCTGATAATGTGTGATTTCATGTTAACAAGTGCTCCAAATCTATTTCAAATCAAGAAACAGCATCTGAAAAGAGAAGCAGAAGCAATTGGCGTGAACTCTTTCTCGTCAAGTCTTTTGTATTTGTAGCTTTTAGAACTCCAAAACTGCTCCACGCTCTTCTGTGAAAGTTTCCGTTTTAGTTCAACCAAAACTTTTTATCTTATATGAAGCCCTATACGGAACCATACACTTTAATAGTACTCCTCTCCCTAGTCCCATGTCAAGAAAATAATTTGCTCTATTCTTTTTCAATCTGAAGTGCACTCTAGCTTATTCATTTTCCCGTGAAGAGCAAACTTAAATCTCTTTCTTGAATAACATTATTAATTTCTCTTCCTTCCCCTTGATTTCTGTGAGTTCTAGCACTAGCCAGCAAAAGGGACAATAATTATATGATGCCTAAAGTTGTTACTATATATATATATATATATATATATTCTGATTTTGACGAGACTGCATGTTGTCGTTTGGATCTATGAATATGACTGTCTTTAACAAGAATTCCTGCAAAATAATACAAGGCACGCCGGAGGTTGGTATCCGGCAGGCCCCTCCGACGCTCAAGTTAGTCTTTTGTAAAGGTATGATAGTTAGGAACAGAGAAGCTAGGGTTCTGATCATGTACCCATATCATGGCAGAGTTATACTTTATATATGGGATAGATGTTAGGTTTTGGTCTTTATGTATGCATGGTATACTTCTACCTGCGAGTGGGCCGTGAATACATGGATTAGGGTCTGGGCCTAGCATAGTCGATATGAATTAGGTCAATCCTTGCGGGATGGACCGATCGGTTAATAAGTCGTTTTGAGGTGGTTTGAGCCTAGCACGACCGACCCAAC
>JANIHY010000209.1:55443009-55453060 GCA_027479065.1 Erythroxylum brevipes | reverse complement strand
TTCCTGGTTTTATATTGAATTATATTTTTCTTTGTGATAATTATTTATACGTAAAAATTAATATTAATAAAAATAAAGAGATTGTTGTTATATGAAATTTATATTGTTATGATTTTTTGAGATATATTGAAGTTAAAAAGATTATAACATAATAAATTGAGAAGTGTTTTATAAATTTATAAAGTATCCATTATTGACCATTACTAGTATATTAAAACCAAATTTGATACTAAATTAGTACCGTTTTGGCGATATTGACGAGAAATCTCTTCAAAGATTGTCTTTTAAATTTGAAGTTTTAGCTACGTAACTTACGGCTCAGGGAAATCACAAGGAACAAGGAATAGCTCATCGTAACTTAAATATTGGTGGTAACTTACGGACGTCTACTTTAATTGAAGAAATGTCACTTTAACCGCTGGCGATAGTATTCTATTGCTTGACACTCATCCCAACTCACCTTCACTTGTTCAACTAAACTTTTCTTTATATCGAAAACTTTCAACCATTGCTTTATAAGTGTTTACGACAAACTTATTAAGTTATTTATGAAAATAACCTCTCTATTATATAAAAGTAAAGTTGCGTATTATCAAAATTTTTTAGATTTCGTTTTATTGCGAAATTTCGGAATGAGTGTAATGACGATGATGAAGTATTAATTTAATAAAGTGCTAACTCTAATTTCCTTAACATCTAAAATTATTCAAATCACTCTAAATTATTCAAATCACTCTAATATTTGATACTACAAAGGACACAGCATCCATAAAAGCCATGGAGATGGGTTGGGCTGGATGTATTGCATTCTTTGCTGGAAAAAAATAAATACAGCTGATTGTGGATTCCAGCAATTGCATGTGACACGTGTGCCATTCCCATTGCTCTGACCCCCAATTTGGATCCTAACAACCGGTCATACCAGTCCAAATCCTTGAAACAAAACATATGTATCTGGCTGTCATCCACAATAACGCTAAACTAAAATCAAAACCATCCGATTCTAACAAATCGACTCTGTAATTCAGAAACCAACTCAGTTACTCTGATACTTCCCGTAACGGCCAAGTCACGGTGGAACAACACCATGCTACAAGACGCCACCACGTCGTTTCCACCAGGCTACGTTAAGTAACGAAAGAGTGAGACAGAAGCCACCGTCTTGTTCTGGCTGAATCGTAAATTGACATGAGAAACAGAAATTTGCAGCATATAAACAGATTCACATTTTTTTATATAATACGATGGTTAGTGTAAGGTTGTGGAAGCTAGCTTGAAACAGAAATCTGTTTGCTAGGTTCTCCTTTTATTTACGGGTAACCTTGCACATTGGTATTCTCAATTTTCCAGCTTGCGCAGGAACCAAGGAGAAAGTTTAAAACTTTATTGGTGTTTGGTTTTGGGGTTTGTCGATGACTTTTCAGGAGGATGATTGTGGTTTGGTTCCAGCGTTGCGAATGAGTGCCGAGGGGGATGCTGGAAAAGGGGAATATGTGAAATTGGGGAATAATCATGAAGTAGAGGAGGGGTTTAATTGGGTTCAAGAAACGGAAGGGTCTAGTGTTTTCTGTTGGAGATGGAGAGGTTGTGTGGTATGGTATTGGATCAAATTGGCTTTGTTGTTCACTTGTTTGGGACTCTTGGCTGCAGTTTTTCTCAAATGGGTTGCCCCTTTTTTCATGGATAAGGTTGGTTTTGCTTATTATTTCTTTTATGTCTTTGTAGTTATACAATGTCATCTGTGATTTCAGCTTATTGGTTTTGATTCTCATTATGGTGCTGGGGATTTATTATACGGGGTTTGGAAGCTCTCTTTGTTGTTTTCGCTACGAATTTCTATGGTTTTATGGGCTATTAGTGTGTACCTAATACTCCTTTGTTTTTAGTCTTTTTCCTTCTTTTTCTTGTTGGGTTCGTTCTGTTGTGCTTTTTTGGTTCCCTTTTCACGCTATTTCTTATATGATTATATTTGATTGAGGATCTTATTATTTTCTCCACTAATTCATATGTAGGACTAGCTTTGAAATGAGTCTAGATGTTTACTGGATTATGAGTATTATGAAACTGTTGATTTTATGCTTGAGAGGAAGATTATTTTCCTTTTGAGTCATAGCGTTTAGTGCTTGAATGTGCATAATATCGTACCCTCATCCTTGGATGGGTGCGTGATTTTATTCTAAGTAGCTTGCCAATCTGTAGACCGAAAAGATATTAGGATTATTCATGCGTGGTGGCATCTGGGAGTTGGTTCTTAATTTAATTCGTGTTTTGGATTATTGTTACTTTCTTCAAAAAAAAAAAAAAAACAAGTGTTTTGGATTATGCTAGTGCTAAGAAGCATGGTTTCCTTGGAACTTGTCATGCGATATTTGAAGCTACTTGAGCATACTCTGCCTAACTGTGGATAGGCCTTTGAAATCTTCCTTTTTATTAACTTGCAGAACATGGAGTTAATCCACTGATTATATAAACATGTTCTCTGTCTCTGGAGTACTTTTAATTGTGAGAATATAATCTTCTTTGCAAATTTCATGATTAGTACTAATAATGAGATTTCCAGTCACTGTATGCATGTTAAATGAGTGTGATATGTACCTTAATGAAAAACTGACAATCTTATATCCAGGTCAGTCATGATACAATCTACTTTAACGGATATATTCTGTATGCTTTAGAGTTGTTGCAGCGAAACTTACGAACTTGTCATCTGCTTTTTGTTAATTGTATGGTTCTTATGCTTAATTTGAAACTTAGCTGGGTTTTTTTCTTTGTGGTACCTTCTTTATCTTGCACCATGAAGGATCCCATGGTGGCATATGCTCCTTTGAAAATGCGATTAGAATTAATGTCCAAGGTACTGTGGAATTGAATGGCAACCATATTTTCTAAATAAACCTTTCCCTAATAAGCTTAGTAAAACTAATCTTAGATTGTGTTAGTAATATTCTGGACCAGAATATATGCTATTTACATTGCATGCTTACATAAGCACGTTCGCTATCTGACATATACAACTTCAGGAGATTATACCTATCATAAACTGGGAGACAGCAACATTTAGTACCCCGGTGCTGGCAGTTCTGCTCTTTGCAACAGTGGCCTTATTCCCTGCACTTCTTTTACCTTCTACACCTTCTATGTGGGCTGTTGGAATGACATTTGGTTATGGCATTGGATTTCTGTTAATTATATCGGCAGTTGCCGTGGGCGTGTCACTTCCATTTTTTATTGGTTCCCTGTTTCTTCACAAAATTCAAGTATGTACCCTGTTCCAAGATATTAGTGCGATTTGCACACCATTTTTCCTTCTATACTTTGAGACTTGAAGAGTTAATCAAACATCTTTGATACAGGGTTGGTTGGAAAAATATCCAAAGAAAGCTGCTATATTGAGAGCAGCTGGCGAAGGAAACTGGTTTCATCAATTTCGAAGTGTGACTTTGATCAGGATTTCTCCATTCCCATATATTCTGTACAATTACTGTGCTGTGGCAACAAATGTCAAGTATGGTCCTTATATCTTGGGTTCATTGGTTGGAATGGTGCCAGATATTTTTCTTGCAATATATACGTAAGAGCTTTTTACCTTCCCCTTTCTCATGGATGTATCCTATTTTCCCCTTACATGTGTGTGGATCTGTCTTTGCTCCAAAACTTGCATTAATGAAGTTAAAATAAACTTTCAACTGGAAGATTTCTCCTTAGGAAAATGATGAGGATGGAAACAAACACAACCAGTTGTTAAGGTAAATACATTATGCAGGAAAATGGTACACAGGGGAAGATGGAGTCATAAAATTGTCTCTCAATTTCTTTTCGCACGACTAGATGCATTGTAGTCTTTCATATTCTGATTATTTCATTGTAGTTTTCCATCTCTTTTCCAGGTTGGTATTCCTGGATTATATTGCCCGTTTTTGCCACTTTCTTTTTTCACTCTGTGAATTCTTTTCATTATCTTACTTAAACGACAGCCTTTTCCAAAGTAAAAGCTAGCCTTTCTCCAAAGTAAAACCAAGCATTTTTCTATAATCCTTAGGAACATGTTCTTTCTTCCAAATGCAAGTCATTTATTTGCCAATATTTTGTTTTTTTCATCCCTACCCTCGCCTGTTACATAAGTTTAAGTGAGTTTTTTCGGTAGCTGTCCTTAAGAGTATGGGGTGGACTTGCAACGGTCAGAGGATGGTTTGTGGAGTAGAGTTTGTGTAACACGAAGATATTCATTTTGATCTTATTTTCCCCTTTTTGTTCTTTTCTGTTCTTCTCACGCAAGAAATTCTTCACTTAAGGTCCTGTGTTCTATTCTTATGTTTACCTGTTTCCTGTTTTTTTTTTTTTTTCCCTCTTTCCTTTGCAACCCTGCTTTATTAGTTGTTCTCTGTCTTCTCCAAAGAAAATGTAGAACTGCAATGTTTTGTGTTTCTGTGTATATTGTCTTAATGGCTCTTGAGCTTGTATATTTCTTCCATTTATTGCAGTGGGATCCTTATACACGACTTGGCAGATGCTACTGATGACCAGCATTCTCTTTCAGCTTCACAAATTATCTTCAATGTTATTGGTTTCTGTTGTAGTGTAGCTACCACAATTATCTTCACGGTATATTCGAAGAGGAAGCTAAGAGTATCACAGGGGGAACCATTATTGGCGTAGTCTCAGGTCTAGTTTGAATCAGTATTAATCTAAACCAGCGTGTTCACAATTGCATAACTGGTCATTGCACTGGTGGATGAGGTTAAATTTGTTCAAATCTTCATCCACGGGCGACTAATTGAAGGAAGGACAATGTCAATGATGCTACATAGACAACAAGGAACAGGAGAAAAATCTAACGCGGATACAAACAAGCTTTCTGATTTCTTTCATTTCAGCTAACTTCTCTTTACGCATTCCTCAATTCTTATCTGTATATGATTGAAACGAAAGTCTCAAAAGATCAGGCAAAATTTGTTATTTAAGTGTGCATATGTAAAGTGTTGACTTATGTAGTTCATTGACGTAAATTATTGAAGTATTCTACCAAGATTTCAGTTTGGTGTATATGAATTTCTTCATTGTACACTTTCAAAGAGAGGAGCAGATTTGTTAGACTGAACTTGTCCCTGTAAATTGTACGGAAACCTATTTATATGGGGGAGCCCTTGCTTCCCCACCTTGTACAGATTGTCACGTAAGATGTTTCCTCCTTGCAGGAAACTTAAGGCTGAAAAATGTAAGCTTTACTGCTTCAGATATAATTTGCCTGAAGAATCAGAAATCTTGCTTTGTGATTTTGTTCCAAATATATTTGTACATTTTAGCAAACCAGACATCAATACGCCATGAGCTTGTAGCTCAATGGTATGCCCCTTCCCCCCGGCTGTACACTGACTTGATTATGATTTAAGGTATGAACAATTTCAATATCTTGATCATTTGTAACAAAATATTTTCTTTATGGGGTCGTAAAAAAAAAGCATGCTTTTTTAGAGGTATTATTTCACCAATCCAGAGTCACAGGTATTTAACATATTCGTGAATAGAAATGTAAACACATTTTAATTTTATGTAACATAAATTTATTATTTTTAATAGACATAAGAGTCCTGTTGTATTACTTGTTTGTCACATGACACATTAAGACATGCACGCTTAAATTTATTTGTTAATTTTATTTAAATATAAATTAAATAATTTGATTCCAACCTAATTAAACTTTTTATTTTATTTTTTATTAGATATTGTGAGTCTTATTATTTCACGTCGTACAATAAAACTACATGTTATATCAAACTTAAATTTATTATTTAATTTTTGATAAGCCTTAATTAAATCTAATTAATTTAATTAAACTTAATTAAAATTTTTAACTCTTAATTATTCAAAATTCTCAATTTAATTTATCTATTTAATGCCGCTTACTGTCTCTTTTTACTTTTTAGTTTTTAGTTTTTACTCAGTCCTTTCCCCACCAACTACAAACTACATTTTCTAGCAAAATAGCACTAGAAGCTATAAACCACTTTCGTATTATGATAAATTTGGAACATCAAATCCGTGAAAACCTGTGTTTCTTTTCCTGTCTCGATCAATCTCTTCTGTTTACACTCTTTTAACCACATTTCTGCAATTGAAGTCCAATTCCTTAAATGTCTTCTTCATGACCTCTAAGATCAAGCTACCTAAGTGTTGACTAAAGATTATTATCATTGATATTGTTATAATTACACCTATAATCTCTGCTATAATTGAGAGATTTCATAGAGTTAATAGCTAGATTACTTCCTAAGTAGTCCTAGGAATTTTGTATATAAACCCCTGTTCTTATGTACACAATACAAGTAATATAAATTATCTTCAACATTCAACACATTCGATATGGTATTAGAGCCTTATCTAATTTAGGAATTGTTTTTTTTTGTTGTTCTTTGGCTGAGTGTGTACTCGCCCAAATAAGAACGTATTTTTCTTCTCACCACCCACCTAGATTGCTTCAACTATGTGCAAGACCCGACATCAACCGCACCGCCACGTGCCGCCATAACCTCACCGCTATCGCCGCGCGTGAGCAATACCCGCCACCCTCCAACCAATATTTCGTCTCGATTCTTTCTCCATCAGGGTCATTGGCCTCTTTCCTCTCCTCTGGTGATGCCAGATGTACCTTTTACCTCAACCAGTACCCTTGCTTCCTTACCTCTCCTCAACGTATTTTGTGTTTTTGGTTCGTTTGGTAATTTTTCTACCCATGCACTATAAGCACATTTTTTTAACAGCTTCTATTTACTCTATTGGCATTTTGTTGTTGCTTGTCATGAGTAATATTATAGAAGATGGAAGGAAAGAAGGTAATTATGTCAAATTCGGATAATCCTTCATTTCAAATCAATCCCATAAAACTTGATGGAACTAATTATCTTGCTTGGTCAAGATCCTGCTTATTGTTCATCAAAGCTAGAGGATTACATGGTTACATTAATGATGACAGTAAGAGACTCAACATCAATAATTTTATAATCAATGAGAATTTGAGAATTCTCTCGTCATGTCTTGGCTCATCAATTCAATGAAACTGAAGATTGCTCGGACATATTTGCTACTTGACACAACAGCAAAGATATGAAAAGCTACTTCTCTGACCTATTCTCAAATAGGTAATAAAACTTAAATTTTTTATCTTCATAATAAATTGCAAAACACGAAGCAAAAAGATATAATTGTATCACAGTATTTTGTGGAGTTCTGTGAGTTGTGGCAGGAATTAGACTATTATTAGGATTTTCAAGCAGAATGCTCAAAAGACGTTGCTAGATTCCAGAAAATGATTGAAGAAGATCGGGTATTTGATTTTTTATCACGTCTTAACCCAGAGTATGATCATATACGAGATACAATAATTGGAAAAGATCCATTCCCTTCCATTCAGCTCGCACATTCTCTAGTACAGTAAGAAGAAAGTAGGAGAATTGTTATGCTACATACAACTATCATTGAAAAAGCAAGATTAATAGCAAATTCTATTGAAAAGCTGAAACCTACAAATACCTCATCTAATAAGGATCACTTACACTGTGATTACTATGGAAAATTAAGACATACCCGAGAAACCTACTGAAAATTGCATGAAAGGCCTAATCAGAGTCATGAAAAACGAGGCGGCTCAGTGGAAAGGGATCAGGCTCACTTGATTGAAGAAGTGTCTGAAACTTCGTTAGCTGGGAGATTATCCAATGAGGAACTTCAGGCCTTAAGACAACTTCTCTCAAAAACAGACTCTGCTTCCACAATTGGTATATCAAACCTCGCCAAATCAGGTATTGAGTACTACAATTCTAAAGATAATCCTTGGATTATAGACTCTGGAGCTAACAAACATATGACAGGCTCTTAAAAGAAATTTTTAATATATTCTCATGGAAACAACAGGGATATAATGTTATAATAACATATGGTTCTTTTACTTCCGTATCTAGTACAGGTTTTGTTAACTGTACTCCCAATATTACCCTATCCTCAGTACTTCACGTACCTTATTTTCCTATTAATCTTCTCTCTGACTGCTCTATCACTAAGGACCTTAATTGCAAAGTTGATTTTTTTCCTGACTAGTTTGTTCTTAAGGACCTTCACAAAGGACAGAGGATTGGAACTGGTAGACTGCAGGATGGCTTATATGTCTTGGAAGAAGAGCTCCTAATAGTTGCGCATTAAGCGTCTTTTGGAAATGATGTGATTAATAAGAAAATTCTACAATGGCATAAGTGGTTAAGGCATCCCTCATTTTTTGTTCTAGCAAACTTTATCCAAACTTGTTTAAAAGAACTTCTTTTAATTCTTTATTTTGTGAAACATACGAACTTGCTAAACATACTAAAAGTTCTTATCATTTATCAAATAATAAAAGTTATGTTCCTTTTATGACCATTCACTCTAATGTTTGGGGTCCTACTCAAACACTCTCTCTTTTTGACCATAAATGATTTGTGACCTTTATTGATTGTTGCATATTGATGTGGGTTTATCTGATGAAAACCAAGAATGAAGTTTTTTCATGCTTTCAATCTTTTCACAAAATAATTTGTACTTAATATGATGTTAGAGTTAAGATCTTACGGTCAGATAATGGAATAGAGTATATGGATGGTAAATTTCATGCTTATCTAGATTTTAATATAATAGTACATCAAATTAGTTGTGTCTGTTGGAACCCGTGTCCGAAGAGACCGGATCCCAACCGGAAAACAGAAAACAAATCGAATAGCGAAACAAAACGAATACGGAAACAAAACGAAAACGGATCGAATCGACAACGAATCGAAACAAAGAAAGCGAAGGATCGCGTAGCGGAAATGCAAATCGAACCGAATCAGAAAAACGAATGTATCAAACTGAAACACATTCCGACATCCCGGAGAAGCACAAAGTATAGAAAACTTATCGCGTTGGATAACCTAGACTAACCATCCGAAACCGGTATAAATTTTTTTTCTATCTTTCTATTTCATTCCTTTCTTTCAAATCATAATCAATCCATACAATTTCCTTTTTGGAAACTCATCCTCGCACAAATTTCAATTCACTTAATTCTTCTTAATCATGCAATAACTTAAAATTTCATCTTTGAACTAAACACTTATCTTTAACAAACTAACTTCTTATTCTTATTCTTATCTTAACCCGATTTTTACCGAAAATCGGGCAGCATAACGGCTGTATTTTGACAGCCCAAAAATTTCTGCAAAGGCAAAAACACACTTCTATATCACAATCCAACAACACAAATCAACATCGGACCTCCCGTCCGGAATCCGAAACACCAGCAAACGCAAACCTATATCTAGAACACTTCATAATCTCATTCCCCAATACATATTTCAATCCGAATACAATTCACTCATATTCATATACATTCACCATTTCTACTCATAATCATATACAAACTCAATTCCAATACTCGATTCCATACACACAAATCCATAATTCATATACACATCCATACTTCAATTTCAAACATTTATTTACAATCCAAACTGAAAATGCTACAATTTTTCATGGCTTCCTAAGCCATAAACAATATCAGAATCAAAACACAAAATACAAGGTGTGCAAAAACGAACAGAAGTCTTAACGTTCTTTCATCCGAACTCCCGCTTATAACCTGGAGGTGGGGATGAAAGTGGGGTGAGCTCGACGGCTCAGTGGATAATACACTTATAAATTGAAACATAAGCAAAAACATTTTTCCAAAACGTTTGCTATTTATTTCTCAAAAACTTATAAGTTCATAATCCTTTTCACTTTTTCACAAACACTCATACTGAAATCTCTAATTTCCTTCTCAATTTCAACCCTCAAACTATTATTTCTCAAATTCCAAAACTTTTCAAAATTTATAAATATGATCGAAAACATGAATGTAAGCACGTACGTATGCATCACTTTTAGAAAGAAATCAAACAGCACATAACATTTCAGAATGGTTTGGTTCGGTCCCAAAACAGAACGTACTGCACATTCCCGCATAGCGGTCCTGTGCAGCCGTGAACAGAACGTACTACACTTTCCCGCA
>JANIHY010000209.1:55415926-55432404 GCA_027479065.1 Erythroxylum brevipes | reverse complement strand
ATTAGAATTGATCGTATGGTAGTGCACCCTCATCGTAGGGTATGTATCGGTATGACCTGCGGGTGTACCGGTGTATATTCTACGGTAAGGGGGCGCTACAGGAATGAAATAAAATTCTTTGTATGATACTCTCTCTTGATTGCAATCTCTCTGATGGTGTAAGCATTTGAAGTTTGTCGTTCACACGTCTCTTACGTAACACCCATCAATAGATCACACGACAAGCAACATGAACAACACTAATTGATGTATACGAATCAATTTCCATTTTTGATTATTCATTCGATTACCTTCACCGTTCATGTATAAAAAATAAAATTAGGAGTTGTTTTTAGATTGTAAAATCAAAATACCTACAAGAAGCAACGTAAGGGAAGCTTTATTTGAATCATTCTCCCATTAAAATGTCAAGCAAAGTAATAGGAAAACAAAAACAAAGAAGACAACGATGATTGAAAAACACCCTAAATTTAGACAACACAATATAAAAAATGAGTGATATGATAAAATGAGTGGATCATTGTATTACATTATTTTGAATGCAACTGCAAAAGTATACAACAGTATTGACCTATATGTATGTGGCTTTCAAATTAAATAATACATATTTTTACTAGCTCAACCCATATGTAAAGTGAGCCAAAACAGATAATGGTCACTTCGGTGTAAAGGATTTTTTATTACCTGTGATCTGATCGATGACGACGCTTCTCCACAGTGGCCAGCGACTTGCTCCTCTCCTGCTACAATGACTGCTAACGCCCAACACAACAAAACATACTACTCTTTTACCATAGGCCTGAAATAGAATACAAAACACAATAAACATACCATAATAGAAAATCCAGTAATCCCTAAATTGTCGAATCTAACAAAATTTTATTTGAAATCTTTACAATTTCCCATTTATACACAATCGAACAAAACTGAACAAACACTAGACAAATAGCATGGGAAGAAAAATAATAAGAGATATACAGAGGGAAAGATGGTAATAAGCAACGGAGTGGTTGTGACAATAGCTAACGTGTCAGCGGATCTATGCCAGTACATATCCTGCAATCCGATCAAGTCTTCCAGCTCCTCTTCTACTTCCCCGACAATAAACAACACGAGAAGAAGAAGAAATGGTAGAACATGGAGAGCAGAAAGAAAAGTCTGAAAATGATAAGTTTCTGGACCGTAATAGATATATGTGAGTGTGATAAGCTTGTAGACAATAATAAAAGAGTTTGGGTAGGGTTATAAGAGATTATTGGTAAAAAAATTATTAAAGGTATATTAGATAGTATATGTTTATTAGTTTAAGTTCCATCTTAAACTCTCTAAATCGGAGGTTTCTTATTTTTACTGGTTAATATGGAATAAAACATAATATGAAGCCATCCATTTCTATCTCATTTTATTTCATTTCATTATAAAATCTTCAATTAAACAATAAAAGTGTGTTACGTTTTATCTATTTCCATCAGTAACATCTCAACCAAACATGGCCTAATGTAGTAACAATAGTTAAGTACACCCCAATGTGATGCTTGGATGGTGCTACACGAGCAAAATAATTGCTAATTTATTAGAAAAGGAAGCCGAGACATTTTTACAACCTCTTCCAACAACCAAAAAAAATAAGAAACATGCCCTTAATTAATAATTATACAAATCCATTTGTTTTATATAAAAAAAGGTTCCTAAGCAAGGCAGTGATGTCTACAATACTAAAGTTGACGTACGTATAGAATTCTTTTGGCATATACCAAAAAAAGTTTGATAGTTGGACCATCAACCTCGTTTGCCTGTAGGACTATGCATATAAATATAATGATATGCTGTTAATTGGAATTGAGATTACTATCCCGAATTAGATCATTCTAAAAAACTAATTATTTTTATCAGGTAGGACTAATAGCATTATTTAATTTGGTTTAGATATATTCTCGTGTCAATCCCAACTAAGCCTTAACACATAAATGGACAATTGCACCTAGCTCTTGAATAACATAAGCAAAGCGTAAAGAATTCTTTACACAAATTTTAAGTAACTGACATTTTCAACACCTAATTTAAGAGGTTTAGGAGAAACCATACAACGTATTGGAAGCAAAACATACAATACAATGCATAAACAAGAGAGAATTTATATCATATGCCGACTGGAAAAGTCAAAGCAATCTCTTCTCTTCTCTTTTTTTTTTGGTGTATCAATAAGGCTTGGTTTTAAGTAGACCGGTTCTCTTCACGGACCAGTTTTAAGTACACCAGTTCTCTTCAGGGACCAAGAAACCATGTTTTTGCAACGTAACAGGAGGGGAGGACCAAGTCACAACAATGGACATCGCATAGCCGTAATACAAAGGGCAGGGGAGCTAGAAGCTTTCAAAGAACTTGAGATGGATCACACTTTTTTTTTTTTTGGTTAATTCACGAGGTGTTTTAAGATGATCTTAATAATTATAAATAAGCGTCTTTAAACTATCCACTTTCAGACTAATTCTCGTTCGTACTAAGTTAATCTATAAAAAATAAAGTGTTGACCAATCAGATTTTTTCATTCTCAAATCACAACAAAAAGGATAAAAGCCACCAAATGGCAAATACCATAATACCGTTCCTTGCTGTTTGTGTTGGGAAGGGAATATACGACTGACCGCTAAACGATTAAGCAACGAACAATATACCAATAAATTAAGTAGAAAGAATACAAATTTGACGTCCCATCAGATATATAAAAAAACAATTAGAGTTACAGTTCAATACCCTCTAAATTCTGAATCCTGCAGAAAAAAGAACTAGTCAACAACTCAAGCACAGACAAGTCTAACCCACATATTTATGGACCATCTTTTCTTCTTTTCTAGCTTTACTTTTTTCTCCCCCTTTGCTCTTTAGCAGCTTCTTCTTGTTCTTCTTCTATTTCTTGGTCTGTTCTCCTAATAATGAGACAATGACTAAGAGGGCCAATTGTTGGTGAGAAGGAATAAATGCATTTTATACCCGGAAGGTGATTCTTAGATGTTATCGCGTACAGGAAGAGAGAGAAATGGGCATGCACGTGGTTTCATCCTCAGTTGGTGGCAACTAAACTATGTATGCGGAGAGGGAGAGGGAGAGGGAGAGAGAGAGTGGGTCTTGTTAAAGCAGAGTTATTAAATTGACTCAACTGTTTCCTTTCCAGCCAAGGCATTTCTCAGCAGTCACTACCCATTCCACCATTTTTCAACTGTTTTCATTGCATCACCTCCCATGCTTCTCTGCCTCTCTTTAAAGCTCTTTTCTTTACTCAACCCCACAAAAGTGAGACGTCCCAGGCGCCTTGTTTTGTGTAGTAAACAAAAGGGTTGGTCATATTTTCCCCTTGTTTTATGTGTTAATGAGTTGGCAATTTTAGGAGCTTCTTTAATTTCAGCGTTAACAAGAGTTGAAAATGGTGCTACTTCGGTTATATGATTCTGTTTTTGTATTTTTCGTTCTAAAGTTCCAAATTTTCCCTCTCCAGTGAAGGGGGAAACTGACCCAGATCCTCTGTTGGATCCGGTATTGATAATGCCAAATAGGTGGATTCATTGTACAGCAAGTGTACAGCGAGCATGAGAAGATTTTACCAATTTTGTCTTTCTCATGCTGTTTTGCTCCTAATCTCTTACTTTCTTGGATTCCCTACCAGAGTCTCCCCGGCTACTGAGCAGGAGATCTTGTTGCAGTTCAGGGCGGCCATTAGTACTGATCCCTACAATAGCTTGGCTACATGGGTTCCAAGTGGCAACCCTTGTGAGTACAGTGGTGTGTTTTGCAACTCTCTTGGATTTGTGGAGAGGATTGTTCTGTGGAACGCCAGCCTATATGGGGTTCTGCCACCAGCACTATCAGGTCTGAGGTCTTTAAGAATCTTGACATTATATGGGAATCGATTTACTGGTAATATTCCAGAAGAATACGCAGAACTAAGCACATTGTGGAAGATAAATTTGAGCTCTAATGCTTTATCTGGTTCAATCCCAGATTTCATCGGCAACTTACCAAATATAAGATTTCTTGATCTCTCCAGGAACACTTATAGTGGAGAGATTCCCTCTGCTTTGTTCAAGTTTTGTTACAAGACTAAGTTCGTTTCTCTTTCTCGTAACATTCTTTCTGGTCAAATTCCTAGTTCAATTGTGAACTGTTCCAGGCTTGAAGGATTTGATTTCTCTTTTAATAATCTCAGCGGCGAATTGCCGCCCCGAATTTGTGAACTTCCTGTTTTACGTTATCTGTCCTTGAGGAGTAATATGCTGACTGGGAATGTTCAGGATAAGATTCCAAATTGCCAGAGGTTGAGTTTTTTGGATCTCGGCAGCAATGCGTTTACAGGATTGGCTCCATTTGAGGTCGTTGGATTGCAAAACATGAGCTATTTCAATGTATCTTATAACTGGTTTCAAGGGGAGATACCAGGAACTGGAACTTGCAGTGAGGGATTGGAATTCTTTGATGCTTCAGGTAATGATTTGAAAGGCGAGATCCCATTAAGCATTACCAGCTGCAAAAATCTTAAAGTCTTGAACTTGGGGTTTAACAGGCTAAATGGGAGTATACCAGTTGCAGTTGGGGAATTGAAGATGCTTTTGGTTCTCGACTTGGGCAACAATTTAATAGATGGGAAAATCCCCGCAGAGCTTGGAGGGATTGAGCTACTTCTTGTATTGGATTTACACGATCTCAATCTTGTCGGTGAAATTCCAAAAGCCATAAGCAATTGCATGTTTCTTCAAGAGCTGTGAGTCTTAACAACTTCTTCAAGTGTCTAGAGTTTAATATCATGCTTAATCTTAACACACTTGTCTTACTGTCTGATCTGCTGATGCAGGAATGTTTCTCATAATAATTTAGATGGAGAAATTCCTGATACGCTTTACAATATGACTTCCTTGGAAGCCCTTGATCTACACAGCAACCAGCTCAAAGGTAGCATTCCACAGTCTTTAGGAAACTTGTCACGACTTCAACTTCTGGATTTATCACAAAATTTACTTTCTGGAGGGATCCCATATTCCCTTGGAAACTTGGCAAACTTAACACATTTGAATCTCTCCTCCAACAATCTTTCGGGTGCCATTCCTTTGTTATCAAGAATCCAGGCATTTGGTGCATCTGCATTTCTTGACAATCCTGGACTCTGTGGTCCCCCTTTGAAACTTTCTTGTTCAGAAGTTAGGAATCGTACAACAACTGCTTCCAAGAAGAACAAGGTGCTTAGTAATTCTGTCATCGTGGCAATTGTTGCTGCTGTACTGATCCTTATTGGGGTTTGTGTGGTATCATTCATGAACATCAGGGCACGCAGCAGGAAGCAAGATGATGCAACATTGGTTGTTGAGAGCACACCAATGGGTTCAACAGATTCAAGTGTTATAATTGGGAAGCTAGTTCTATTCAGCAAGAGTTTGCCCACAAAATATGAAGATTGGATTTCAGGCACCAAAGCATTGCTTGACAAGGAATGTATGATAGGTGTTGGGTCCATTGGAACAGTCTACAGAACTAATTTTGAAGGTGGGATCTCAATTGCAGTGAAAAAGCTTGAGACACTCGGTCGAATTAGAAGTCAAGATGAATTTGAGCAAGAAATTGGACGTTTAGGTAACCTTAGACATCCCAATTTGGCCGCATATCAAGGTTACTATTGGTCTCCAACGATGCAGCTAATTTTATCAGAGTTCGTTCCGAATGGTAATCTGTATGACAATCTACACGGACTTAATTTTCCAGGTACCAGTGCTGGGGTTGGCAACAGTGAACTAAATTGGTCTAGAAGGTTTCAAGTCGCTCTAGGAACAGCTAGGGCTCTTTCCTATCTTCACCATGATTGTAGGCCTCCAATACTCCATCTCAACATCAAATCCACCAACATACTCTTGGATGAAAGTTATGAGGCCAAGTTGTCTGACTATGGATTGGGCAAGTTACTTCCTATTTTGGATAATTATGGGTTAACCAAATTCCATAATGCAGTAGGGTATGTTGCACCAGAGTTGGCTCAAAGTCTGAGACTGAGTGAGAAATATGATGTATACAGCTTTGGAGTGATTCTGTTGGAGCTGGTTACTGGGAGGAAACCAGTGGAGAGTCCAACAGTAAATGAGGTGGTAGTTTTGTGTGAATATGTTCACCGGTTGTTGGAGACTGGCTCTGCTTCAGATTGTTTTGACAGAAGTTTGCGGGGCTTTTCAGAGACCGAATTGATACAAGTTATGAAACTGGGGCTAATCTGTACAAACGATGTCCCTTCAAGAAGACCAAGCATGGCTGAGGTTGTTCAGGTACTTGAGTCCATAAGATCAGGATCAGAATCATCATAGTTGTTCTAGGTGAAGGTGGTGTGGGTTAGTACGGTCGTGTAGAGCTTAGGAAGTTGCATATTGGAAAAAACAACCATTCTTTTCTGCAAATAAAATGATTCTTTGATCGTATGTCGTAAAAGAACATCCATGAAGGAGATATTGCACTGCAATTACAATTCTCAGGCAATATCTAATAAGTAGACTTTTACCATATTTTCTACGATTAATCCACCTATCTAACGTTTGTTATGGTCTGTTAACGGTGAAACAAATCATTTTGTTCATACACTTCATTAAGGAAAGGCACATTATAGCTTTTATCTCATTAGTTTCTCTTATCAACTCCTTAACTACTTTCTCAATTGAATATATTTAGTTGTTCCTCAAATTGAATTTGTTTCACATGATACTCCATTAGGTATGCAAGTTGTAGATCACCATTCCTTGAACCTTTAAGAATCTTATTAAAGTTTTCATTAAAGAACATCTTGACCTTGTTGCTAGTATTTTCTATTAAGGTCACCAGGCGATTCTCCCATTTAAATTTCATCGTGCAAGTTTTAGAATCATATAGCATATTGTTTAATGTACCTCAAGCACCATATCATATTCTCCCAAGGTGATGATTAGTGCATCAAATATGAATTATATGTCTTACATGCTCCACATGGACTCTTAGAATTAAGAATTGTATTTCTCACATGCTCTATGCGAACCCTTTGTAACATTGGTGACAACTTAGTTAAGTCCTCCCCCTACCGCTATTTGAAAGGAAGGCACCTCTTCAATTTCTCTACTACCTCTCTTGACAAATGATTCATCTAAGAACTTATATGTAGCCCCATTATCAATCAATATTTGTATAGGCCTCCCCTTATATTACCTAATATCCATGATCTTGGTCTGAGTTCTTTGACCTTGTACATCTTGTGTTTTGGGATTTGTCAGCCGAGTTCAATAAACCAAGAAAGAGCTGCCTAATTCCCTTCGGCAATAAGAACTACATAGGTCCCCTGGTGAGCTTGGAATGACATGAATGATCTAATGAGAGGCAGGGAGAGCGAATAAAGTGGGAAAGAGTAAGAAAAATTATTGGAAGAGCTTACGTTGCTTTAGGAGCATCGCAAAAACTGACACTTATCCTAAAAGAAATTTGTATCAGATCTGAACTGTATAATAAATAAAAAATATATATCAAATGCAAGATTTACACGCTTCAGCAATCCTTCGAATTCTTTCCATAACTACAGGCACGTCTGTTTCAGTCAATGTGGTAAAACAGAATTGGAACCATCCTGGTTCAATACAATGACAAGAAGATCCTGGAGTCACGTTAACTTTAGCCATGTTCAACAGCTTATCCCAAAGCTCCAGCTCTCCCTTCTCGCTATAGGAGTTGATCAATCCACTCATATCAGCCCAACAATACAAACCCCCACTCCCCTTAGTGCATTCAATGTTCAATTGCTTCAAACCTGCCACAAAAGTACCATGTATTCTTCCAAGCCTCTCCTTATTGACATTAACAAACTTCTCAATAAATTTGGCGTCTGAAAGAATAGAAATAAGTGAATGCTGAGATGGAGCTGAAATGGATGAGAACCTTGTTAACCTTTTAGCAGCCATTAGAACATTCTTGTTGAAGGAGTAGATAACACCTATCCCAAACCCTGGAAGTGAAAGATCTATGGATAGACTATACACTATATGCACTCTGTCCCGGTCCTGCTCTTCTAAGTCAACAAGTTCTGCCATGCTCACAAACTCTTCACTTACATGAGTAGACCCCACATATATTTCATTAGATACAATGTGAATGTTCTTCCCTTTGGCAAAGTCCAACAGGTCATACAATGTTTCCCGACTAAGCAGATTGCCAACAGGATTCGAGGGGTTAGAAATTATTATTCCGTGGACTTTAAGACCACGCTTTTTTGCCTGGTTGAACGCTTGATCAAGTGCAGTTATACTTATATTGAAGTTATCAGCACTGCGGCAGGGGACAGGTATTATCTCCACACCTGTTCGCCATTTTACATCCCTGTCAAATCTGCATAAGATGTTCCTAGTTAGTTATCTCACGTAAATAGTCCCTAAATGAGAACTTTGAAACACAGAAACTAATAGTTACCCTGGGTAGTAAGGTGTTGGAACCAGAAATGCATTCCCAGCATCTGCAAGGCAGAAGCTAAGAATCTCAATTGCAGGGGTGGCACCAGCTACCAATACAATTTGTGTGGGGTTGAAGGAAACTGAGTTGTCCACCATGTGAGACATAAATCCTGCCACAGCCTGAAGGCTAAGGGCAATTAGAAAACACCAAAGCAATTGTGAACAATATTAGGCGCTGTTCATGTGCAACACAACATCCTCTGATCACATGGAATGGATTTCACCATATTGTGACATTTGAGATGCAGCACTCAAATGGTTAAAAGACCTCAAGAGTTCTAAAAGCACCCATGATATATAAACATCTAAACAGCGACAACTGGCCGGAAAACTACAACTAGCTCAGAGAGATCTAACCAACTGGCAGACACATCAGTTCAATAAAAATGAAGTACAAAGAAACCCCTTCAGCTTAGCTTATTGTTAAGGACATGTACCAAACAAATGATTGTAAGTGCAAGAGGAAATTTACAATTAAAATGCAGGATTTCCCAATCCAAGCACATCCATGCATAGAAAAGGGAGAGACAGATGCAAGTTGAGAAAAGTCCATTACCCATGGGCCTAAAGTAACATGAACTTGGTAACCAGTCCCTTGCACAAAGCTGTCAGAAAATTTAAATAATTGAAACCCAACACTGAAGGAGGCATCGCAACTTGAGAGGGAGTAGCTATGAGATGAAGGCTTACGAAGAAACTAAAACTCTTGGTATCAGAAAAGGAAAACTTGGGACTGTTAAGGAAATATAATGACAGAGGAATGTGACACTTTGTCACAGGATTAGCCCAATTGTAGAAAAGAAAAAAAAAGGAAGTTTCCTGCTCGTAGATACTTCATCCATATTTTCAGCATGACTCTGTGAAGCATCACCAGATAATTCTCAAATACAAAGATCAGGAAGTTGGCCATAAAACGTTATAATCAGAAATTATACTTGAGGACTATATTTTTTGATTTACAAATGCAAGAACACAAGCATGATGAACTTAACAGAGTTTCAGAAATTGATAAAATGAAGCCCCAGGTCAGCCACCAATCGATAAAAAACACAATTTTGGCAAATTGCGCAGGAGCTAGAAAGAGACATTTATTCTAAATGCAGATATAAGTAGTATCCACGGATCCAATAATAAATTCCTTTTCTGCAGAACTTTAAATGAACAATCCACAGGTGTAGCATAATTGCATAAACATTCTTCCTTCAGTTGGTATAACTACATAAGATTTCTTCCAAAAAGGGGGTGACTTCCGGGATGCTTCTGGTATATTTGTAGGGATGCTTATGGTGCTCTGTTAAATACTAATGTTCTCCGTTTTATGGAATTGGGGCTTTCTCCATGTAAATGCATTTACATTCTTGGAAGGAAAGATAACAAAGATATGTTTGAAAGTCAATTTAAATGAGAATAGCAGTCTAGAAAAAGGAATTCAGATTGAAGATGACAATTATAGTTCAGCAAGCAAGATTCACTTCTTAAACATGCCCATCAACTATTCTTGAACTAAGGGAACTTATATTAACCATTCTGGTCTTTGGGCGCATCTAATGCATGATTCCATTGTTTCGATAGTTTGAGTGATACATCCATCTATGCAATTAGAGATTAAGATTAACAATTTCACGAGCATGGAAATGGTCAAGAACACACATCCAACTTCATTCTTAGGGATCTGATCAAAGGCTACCATCGACAAAGGTTTCCTCCGTCTAAAATCTAATAGTCAGACTTCGGACATTAGCTGGTCTGTGAGCCATCTTATGAAACAAACCAAGGTATGAAACATTCACGATGAAGAAGATACTACATTCATTAAATAAAAACTGAAACTTGAGAAACTTTTAATCACATTTCTCCCAATCATGAAGCAAATAGAAAGAAATGAAGGACCTCCCAATTTCTGACATTTCTACCTTTTCCAATGTACCATAACTAAGTCTCACAATTATCGGTAGAATATCTAAGTTTACAGCGTAGCATAGACAAATATGCAAAAAACGAACTGACAAGCCTAATAAAATGTCGTTGTTAAGTTAAAAAAAATAAAGAGATAAAAAGGTTACCACTTTCAACTCCATCAATCCATCCAAAGGCTGGTAAGTAGCAATACCACGAACACTCATCCCCTTTCCTCCATAACACAGCATCGCTTCTCTTCCATTCTCAACCAACCATTCGTTGACCAAATCCAACGTCAACTACAAAGCACATACGAACATTAATTAGACACATACAAGAAAACAAAAATGCCAAACCCATAAACAAAGCTCACCTTGTTCTCAGCCATTCCAAGTTGCATAACACCACTGGGGTTAAGCGACGCGTCGTAATGATCCTCCAACACTTTTCTCAACCCAGCCTCTTCGGTAGACTCACCACTCTTCACTATGGCATTAACTCTACCAGACAAATACGCAGGTCCTCGAGGACTTCTAGGAGGCAGTAGATTCCTAGAGGAAGTCCTAGGAAGCCCAGTAAGCTCCGGCGTCGTCTCTTTCTGAGAGCTTCCGTGGTCGGAGTCGTTGGGGTCACTGTTCCGGTTACGTCTGAAGTAAAGCTGAAGAAAGTAAAACAAAGCGCAAGGTATCACTGAACCAAAGAAAAGCCCACCACTGCCTTGAACTACCCCCTGTAACGGTACTATGATTCTCATGGCGGTACCGCCGCCACCGTCGCGAGTAGAGGTCGCTGTTGAGAGCTCGTCTGGGTCGGGGCGCTGGCGCCGGGTGAACCGGGTCTGGGTCATGCTGGCAAAGGCAGAGGCATCTGAAAGTTTAACGTGGGAAAGTCTGGTGGGGTGTTTAATTGGTTAAACGGGTCATAATCTGGGTGGAGCGGAGCATGCATGTACAGGGAGAGAGACGGTGGGTGGTGTCGTGTGGAGGAAATGGTTATGGTTGGTGTTTGTTAAATTTCCTGTCTTTTTGGATTTTGGAGTTGATATTTGAATTTTGTTGTATTGTTGTACATAGAAGAACGCCGTTCCTTGTTCGAGGGGATGCAGTGGTTGGGATTTTTCATGGAAAAGAGTTTGTTAGCATTTTACTTTATGGAAATATTATTTTTGGTTATTATATTAAGGCAGATTTGGACTTTGGACATAAAGCAGATCTCTAATTCAGCTTTCCTTCCTCTGCACATCTTCCCATTTTTCTATGACAAGACCGTAAGTTTGAATCTGAGCATTCACGTGTATTAGATGTTTTCTAAATAAGAAAAATTAATAAATTAGTCTCCTATAAATCAGACGGTCCTATTATTCTTTATGAATCAACACTACAATTTCCAAATTTACAAAGTAATGTAATGTTATATTTGATTGCCGTGGAAGTTCTATATATATAAAAAAATGTATGTGAATTAACATGATTACTCGTATATCTTCCGTGAAAGTTCTATTAAAAAATATGTGAATTAGATACAAATTTCATTTAAATTTATTGAAAAAGCAAAGAATGGCGTGTGAAGAAAACGAACCATATACTTATCCGCAATTGAAACTTGGAATTGCTTTATTTTTGTGAAATAACGCCTCAGAATTAAAATCTAAGAAAATTAATGCAAAATATAAGAAGATGGTCTTGCTTAGCAAATAACTGATTAACTATTTTTTTTGGCATATTAAGGTGAATAATCATGTTTGGTAATAACAGTAGTTAGTTAAACAATTAAGAAACAAAACGTCAGTTTTTTATTCAAAAATTATTACAAATTATTAAAAAGATAGAAATAAAAATAGAAATAGATAGTGGTAAAAATAGAAATAGAGATAAAGAGAAAGTTTATCCTATTTTAATAAATTCCATTCTTTAATCACATATACAAATTTAACTTTATTAATAGCTACTATCTAAAATCGTAAGATTAGTAGTGTATCAACTAAAGAGGTATAAGTAAGCTTTTCTTTTGTTGTCGTCTCTCTTGTTTATCAATATTCTGATATCTCTCAACACCTTCAATTTGTTCATTAACTTTGTTTCATAACATGGCCTTACTTTGATTTGAAATAGTAGTACTTAAAATTGTGAGATTACCAAATTTGCACAAGAGGTGTATCAACCGACAAGATTAAAGACTGGTACATAAGCCTTTTTGCTGACGTCCGTCTCTCTTTTTGATTAATATTCCCATATTTCTCAACATCTACATCCAATGTGTTCATGTCTTTGTCTAAGTTTGAAGCTATGTTCACAGATGGAAGGCACCTATATTGGCTTTCGTAGGAGCTTTAAAAAGACCTTCAAAACAACAACAAATCAACCTCATCTTTATAACAACCCACTGTTACCAACCCCCCATGGTTCTTCCCAGTAATCCTCCTCCTTCATTATATTTTTTTTGTTGAAAATGGTTGTTTTATTATCTTATAATTATTATTTTTATATCAGAATTGCATTTGAGCTGTATATATTAATGGTACACATAGTGATGCATGCAATATAAGGGACGGAAAAGAAAAACGACTACAAATATATTGGTAACATATGACTTTGACGTATTATTCACTTATGTTTTAGTAAGTTGGGAGACCTCATCACATGATTCTCGTATTTTCCTTGATACGATCAGTAATCCGAGATTTAAATTTTCAAAATCACCGACAAGTAATTTTAAGATTGGTAGGATTTGTTATTCATAATTTAGACTTTTTATGATATCATTCATACTAATTATATTGCCTTTATGGGCACTCAAATAAATATTACTTTGTTGATAAAAGTTACTCGAAAAGAGAAAGATATTTGATACCTTACTCAATGATAAGATATCATCAATCGGAGTTTCGTAGTACAAATCTAGAAGGATTTGAAGAAGTTTTAAATCGAACTCATTTATCATTAAGAAGTTATATTGAAAGGACTTTTGATGTTCTTAAAGTTCGATGGAAGATATTAAAGAAAATGTCTAAGTATTCATTGATAGATCAAAATAGAATAATTTTTACAACTTTTGTGTTATATTATTATATTAGAAAAAGTACAATTAGAGACTTAGCTTTTAACATTATCGATATGAATTTATACATCCAGATATATTTAAAAATGTTGAAGTTAACTTTACACAAAAAGGTGTCGAAGAACTGAAAACTCAGGAGATAATAACTATTTGTGATAATATTATCTATAATTTAATGACAATTAGTCGTTGTTTTATATTATTATAAACATTTACTTTAAATGATGGCGTTGATTTCTTTTGCTCTATCTAAATTCTTATGAAAATATTAAAATAAATAATAAGATATAATAATCATGTCTTTATAAATCATTTTTTAAGTCAAAGACTCATTAGTCATTTTATACATAAATAACTAATATTAAACAATTAATTTTACTGAACATCTTTAAATAAATAATGATATTATTCGCTCTCAAATCATCTATATTATTCCATTATTAGTTAACTGCAAATATAATTAGCTAATATCTAATGCAAATTGTCAAAAAGAGGCATGTATTTACTAAAGTTTGGAGTTTATTCATATGCCTAGTTGTTTAAAAGCTGTGTATGGATTAGGTTTAATCGTCATAAAGGAACTTACAGAACTTATCTCACATATATAGCGTTAGAAAAGCATAGCTGCCATGAGACTAGGAATCTCCGCAAATTAAGAGGTCAGAATCAACCAGCTTTGTAACTTTGTCTCTTCTTACCAGAAACACAAATGCCCCATTTCATTTCCAGCAAGACAAAGACCCCACGACTGTCTAGGAATCATTCGTATTAAGTAGAATCACGCATGATGATGACCACGACGATAAGTTCAATAATTAAGCATCTGCTGAGCCCTTTTTGGTTGTGAATGTTTTGTTTAGGCCACGGGTCACACAGCCTCTGCTCTCACGATATTTGTAATTTTTTTTCATTAATGTGGGGTCGGTTTCAGCAACTGAAGTGTCCTTTCAGGCACACTCATCATAATTGCGTCGTGATTAAGTTAAAGCTACGCCGGAACCATAAGCAGAACACCATCGTTCATAATAGGATCATCATCGGCAGCAATGAGTAGTTCACTTTTTTTTTTTCACTGTTTCTATTTTAATTGAATATGTACGTTCTGGGTAGCACGTGAGTTAACTAGTTTAGTTTAGTGTAGTGAATAAAGGGTGGGGAGATAAATAGAAACTAAGGAAGTACTTGTTTGAAGGCTACGAGAAAAGAAATATGATAACGGAATGAAAATTAATGTTCGGTATGAATTTATTATTGAAAACTTAAGAGTTTCATTCCAATTATTATTACCATTTTTTCATACTAATCAACCGTCCCCTAAATAGCTCCACAAACCGGAGTCCGCACCTTCTTTAAATCTTTTCAAGCGGGAAATTCTGGATATGGAATGAGATTCCGGTATATAGTAAAGAGGAAACAATAATTGGAAATCCTTCTGAAATGAAAGAAAGAAGATTGGTGAAGGAAAGTCTTTTATGGAGGGTCATTTCGGAACACAAATAATACATACCTTTCTTTATTGGAACATGTCGCTCTTGAATGTTGATGTGTTGACAAATGGGTGATGGATGAATATCTTGTGGCGATTGATGGTTACAGTATTGGCTCCATGCCTTGGCAAAATTCCAGCTGAAATTTGGAGGAATTGTCTCCTTCCCTCTGAATTGCAGTTGCAGAGAATGGTACGATGGATATAGGCCTATCACGCAACAACTTGCATGCATTAGCATTATGCCATCCATCATACTCATTAATTAATTGCTTAGAAGAAACAAGAAAAATGAAAAAGAAATTGTATGAATTCACCGGTCCCGACTACTGCAGAAAATACAATTTTGTCAGTATCAAGCCCATTTTATTTTCTTTCTTTTATGATTATTGGAATGCAATTTAGATGTAATCATTAATAATAATTCAAATCCAAAGATTAAAAATTAAACAATTTAAAATTTTTATGATTGAATCGACCAAATCGATTAAAATTTTAAACAGTTGCCTAAAAAAATTTAAGAAAAAATTTAAGGATTAATCGTATAAAGAGAATGAGAAGAAGTAATAAATAGTAGCTAATGCATCTCTAAAAAAGATCCAAAGTCGTATGATTTGAAGAAAAAGTAAGGAGAAACGATGAGAGGTGACTTGTTAAGAGAATTCTTGTAAGAAAATATATGAACAAATCATATACCATAGGATCATTTGTATATGCGTGGAAAAAATAGAAATCACATACTTGAATTTCTGTTTTGATTCCACTAGTTAAAGAAGCAGAGTTCTCCTCTCCAGAAGTTTTTCCAAGCACCGTCAAACAGACCAAACACACATACGTTCTATTCAAACCGTTGCCTTTGTCTATTTATATTTCATCTGTGAATAACTACTGATGGTAGTTACTCATGGTAGATGACCATTTGACCCATCATGGGTGGTCATATCTCGCATTTGCCATTGTTTTGTGTTGATCTCTTTTAGTTTCTTTAAGTCATGACTGTATTCAAGTTCTCTTCTAAAGAGACGATGGCCATCTATGAATACTTTTCATGCGAGTCATTGATCTAAATTAAATGAACTTCCTCTATCTTCAATTCTCTCTTGAATTAAATTTAATTTGCTTTCCTAGAATTATTCCATAGGATCGTATCTTGCATGATCTTTTGGCAATAACCTAAAGTAGCAAACCTTAAACTCAATTCGCAAGAATGAAATAAGAGTCATAAGGGTATATGATAAGGTTCTTCTTAACCTCAAGGGTCTCACACAATGTAAGATGAGATCTTGTAACTTACATTAATCCCTTTTGTGGTCAGTTGTGCACACATGGTACGAGTCATATGCTACGGTATTTACCCACTTCGTTTGACTTGAACATCTTTTAATCAAGAAATACCGTACAGATGATAGTTCAAACATACTCAATGTTTAACTTGAGTTCACTTATCTACTCACCAATTTATTCAGAACCCACATCTGGCAACGTAAGACAGATATAGTGATTAATAAATCACTTTGAACCAATTTCCTTGCGGCATCTATGGTTTA
>JANIHY010000209.1:55404473-55415826 GCA_027479065.1 Erythroxylum brevipes | reverse complement strand
ATTATTAAAAATGGACTGAAAAATTTAAAATTTTGTAGTTAAATATGTCATTAAATTTTTGGGAAGTTAGTACAAAAATGGATGTAATATCACCAGGTGCCATCTTATCTCATTTGTAGTTCTGTAGTATCGGAAAGATCAGACGAGACAGTTTGTTGTATTTACCAGACAGCGAGGATCCATTTGGTGTTAACTTGTCATGCTACGTTTTAAATGGCAAAGAATCACTTATTGATTAATGGAATCTTTTTCTTCTTTTATCTTTCGTTCGCAACCGAAGAAGTCGTTAAAATAATAATGGAAAGAAATCAATAAAAAGATTATTAATGCGATATTTTACTTTTCTATTAATTAGAAATAAAATTATTTATTATTAGATTTTTTTAAAATCTCACGTTTCTATCAAATTTTTATTGAAATGTTATTATAAGTGAAATTTAAGGGTAAGGCTTTTCACGCATCAAATCCGAATCCATATGGGCATAGCTAAGGCCCAAGCCTAGCTCTACGGCACTGCTGCTTCTGCCATCTTCCGAGTTTCCAAGCCTACAGACGCATAGTTGTCCAATCCGAGAGGAGACTAGGTTCAATACTTTGATAATTAGGCATATGTTTCTAATTGCTGTCAGTGCGCGAGGGCGAACAAAGTTTCAGGAGAGAAGAAGACATCCAATTTCACTGTGACAAAAATGCGATATTGAATGAACGCTTCCTTCAATGAGGACTACTACTCCACTTCCTCTGAAGCACTGACAAGTATTAAAGTACCAAACTTTCCAATTTCAAGTCTCTCTTCTTCCAAGCTACTTACTTCCTAAAACATTAAAAAAAAAATTGACTTATTTTTCCTTTTTCTTTACCACTCCAGGATCTACAAGACCTTGGATTCAAAAGAGTAAAAATTTAAACATGTAGAAGCGTCCCACAAAACAAAACATCATATTTCCCCTGCCAGCTACTTTGCTCAACTGTCCTGCTGCACAACCACAATGCAGGCTTAGATTTCAGTTTGTTAGCACAAATGGGACAATTTCAGCAGCTTAGCTCCTACGGACTCTCTTACCATTTGCTGCCAAAAAGTAAGTGACGTTCCGGAGGGCTCTAAACTCTCTCCGTGTCGTTTTTTCGCAGGCTTCCACATAATTACAGACTACTTAATTACCCTATTACGTCTCTTAATCTTATCCAAAAAGTTTTTTAGGGTTAAGACAATTCTTTCCCACTCCCTCTCAAACTACTCCTTTTAAATTAGTCAACAATTAAAATCTTATTAATTTATAAATTTAATTTGACCGTCTCAACTCCTGACTAATTTCTGATTTTTTTGAAGTGTCAAATGCATAAACAAATAACAATATCAATGCAATAAACACAAGATTTGACCGCACAGAAAGCTCAATCGGTTATCAGAAAAGAAGTTAAGTGCAAAATTTCAGGTTCAAATCTTAGCAATGTCAAAGTGAGAGTTTATTTAATATGGTGGCTTTTTGTGCACATCGCACATCGGACCGCTTTTTTGATAAATTAAGTGAGATCAAACCGTAATTTATCCCCTCATTTTTTTGATAAATTAAGTGAAATTAAACAGTGATTTATCCTTTCACTACTCTGTTAAGGTAAGGTGTAAAGGCGTATGGGCAATTCCTCCTTTTAAGTGCAGAGATTTAAGTAAAAACTAAATAGTTATTTAAAGCCAATTAAATTACCATTTACTATTGGTGTACATATCCTACTCATTGATTTCAATGCAGATTTCATTTTACCCCCAAAGTTTCGTATCAATTAATACGTGGTTGACCGAAACTTTTGTAGTTTCGTTTATCACATCCGAAGGTTGTTGTATATTCCACTTCTGCCCTCGTAACGCACTCCCTCTCAATTTTTGAATTTGCATTGGGAGGGCCACCCCCACCCCAGAGGCCCACGTACCAGACAAACGAATAAAACCGTTAGTGGCACTCTCGATAATTTTGTCCAACCACAAGGGCAACTCAGCTACCCGCCGAAATTTCAGACTCTTCCACAGTTTCTCGCCGCCCGATGCATAGTATCATGCCCTCCACAGTAGACCACCTTGTCCTTCATCCCAATAGTCCATTTCTAACCTTGCCATATTACATGTTCCAACTAGAAAATCCTGCCACCGAATCACCAGGGGCAAAAGCGTCCTATAAGTTCAAATTCGCCGATAGTTAGAAAGGCCAACGCTATAAATAACCCCATAAAAGGAAATTTGAACCCACCAAATGCCCGGCTGTGCGATGCAGATGCTTGTGCCTGAGCCTGACCTGTAAATCGTTGTATGCTTTTTTATTTATTTTAAAATAAATATCATGAAAACTAAAAACAAATACCAACTTTTTATTTCCTCGGATGCTACAGTACTGTAGACTGTAGTAGCAGCACTAGTACTGAGCAAGTAAGCTCTCCGCGAAATCGACGCCGTCGATTCTGGAGAGAGAAAGTTCAAGTTTTCAGAAGGAGAGAGTGTGAGTGTGAGTGTGCGAGATGGAAGACGAGGACATGGAGGTGGAGCTAGTGTTCGAGGCGCGTGAAATCGATCCTGATTACGAGTTCGATGCTGCAATGTTCTTCGATTTCACTCACGAAGAGTCACTTGCGGATGCGCGTAAGGCGGAGCGTTGGTTCGAGTCTGCTCTGAGCTATCCCGCGTCTCGTGAGTTTTTAAAAATCCCTAATTTTTTAGCTTAAACCTGTTTTCCATTTTTTCACTTGAAAATATTTAAGTGTGTCGAGTTGTTTTGTTGTTGTGTATCAGCTTTTGTAGCAAAGTTGTTATTGAGAGAGGAGAGCATCTTCGAAGGCATTAATCACTATACAAACGATGAAGTGGTTGAAGATCAGGAAGCTGTGATTGATGTTGAGTGTGGTGGTGGTCAGGGCCCAGAAGTTTCCATATTAGAGACGGACATTGGAGGTAATAATTAGGGGGGTTTGGCTAATGAATATTTAGCCTTTGATTTTGTTATAATACCTATCTTTGTCCTTTGACTATTATAGTGTCTTACCAGGAGTAAAAATAAATCCCACTTCATGTGAAAAATGTTGGACTATTATCTGCTTCAGTATGAAAGGAAAGAGTGTAATGATTGGAGGGGAAGTTTGGGACATAAAGTTCAGAGCTTACGTAAAACATTATGTTCTTTCACCTTAAACATTGATTATATAACCAGTTTGAACTTCCGAATTCTGAGATTATTATAGCTCGTGAATATTTTTTTGACCTTAAACAAACTTGTCGGGCCTAAGGAAGAAATCTTCTTAATTAGTTGGCAATCCAAGATCAAATATTTTGAGGTATGGTTACAAGTAGGAATTCAGAACTAGTATCATCATTTTTACCCAGACCATGTAGCAAACTACAGTGTGCTTTACTTTGAAGTGTCGTATGTGCACTTCAGAATGTGATGAATATATGGAGGAATCTCTGCCAACTTACAACGTGCTACTCCGAATTAAAATTGATTCTAATTTGAGAATTTGCATTGGATAATTTATTCTGTAATAGCCATTGTGAATAAGTTGTCTCGGCAGAATTGTTGATACAATAATGATTGAACTAATTATTATGTGTTTCTATGCATCAGCTGTTTATGTAAGCTAACATTTATTATATAATAATCATGTGTGCTGCCCAGAATGTTATCGTGTTTGTTGTTGTTAAGTTTGGTTGCTTCTTATATTGCCTCTTGTCTTTGCCTGTAGGTTACAATCTCAGATCTAAGTTTAGACCTAAAGCAAAGGTGAACTCCAGTGCCAAGCCAAATTTTCCTAGGAGTTCAACTTTGATGAAACCTACTGCTAGCATATTGGCCAAGCAATATCGAACTCCTCAAGTTGCTCATTCCAGGTGATTTTTGAACTGATTTTGTTTTATTTTATTGTGTCATAACATGAAAAAACTTGTTTGCACTTAATATTCTGAAAAAGCGACATCAGCTCCCCAAACTGAAAATGGTAGTACCCAACTTGTTAAATTGTTTTCTATTTTGCTTGGGCATGTTTACTATTATGCTCTGTACTTTTGTACTTCATGCATTTTATCTTATTTTATTGTATGTATCTGCCATAGGGATTTGTTTTCTGTTCATACATCAAACATTAAGACAGGCAGTTGATTCAGCAGTATTTCGAGAAGAAATATTTGGTTGAAATCTATAGTGTTTTTGTGTTGGCTGTTTCTTACTATTATGTTGCCTGATTATCAGATTTCAGATGTTATTTGCTCAAAAGGACAGAAGCTTGGGTCTTTCTTCTTTGGTTGAAAGTCATGCTGCTAAGAGGCAGAAGCTAGACGGTGGTCTGTTATGTAAGGTATTCACATTTTGTTCATCCATGTACTGGTTATTTTTGGGTAGTCTTTTGTTGAAGGTTAGCTGTGCGGGTGAATGATAATTTGTAAATGAATGCCTAAGGAGTAGCTCTTTCATGGGATTAGTATTATCTTTGTAATGCCTACGAGTGAACAAGTTTTTAAATGATACATGTTACTGCAAGTTTTCTCGTGTGTGTTTTAGTGTTCTGCAAACATTGTTTGCAAAATAAGTAGGGTTGATGAGTTAAGTTCATTAAATGGTGGTGAATTGCATTATTCCTGCCAACTGCCAATCTGGCAGTTAGTAGTTCTCATAACTAAACTTGTTCAAAACTTCCTTTTGTGATTTATTTATCAGGTTGGTGATATAAAACAGCAAACTGATTTCTTCCACAAGGCACCCAACAAGGTATCCCTGATATTTAAGTTGCCCGAATTTATTCTATCATGGCTTTTATTTCTTTCGCCAACTTGATATTTAGAATATAATGCACGTAGGAGAGCTAGACAAATTATTACTCAACCCCAGCAGAATTACCACTTCCCTTGAGCTTGGAAGCTTAATAGTTCCTAATGTAATCACAAACCACTTCAATGACCTGTAGAAAAGGGGAAAGCTAGAAACTCTCGTAATTATAATATTAATGGTGCAGGGAAGCATAAATTTTGCCAAAATGGAAGTTTCACATTTTGAGGAGTGTTTTATTCTTGGGAAATCTTTACAGGCGAAAGGGCAAGGGGTTGAGCAAATTGATTATTGCATTTCAATTTTCTTTCTGTTTCTTTTTGTTGTGAGTAGGTTTAACAGTTAGAACAAGCTTTAACCAGAACTTTTATGTGATATTGCAGGATGGTAATTTTGAAAAAGCTACTTCTTTTGCAAAACTAAGGCTTACCATTCCAAGGGAGCCAGAACTTGAAACAGCTCAAAGGGCGCAAAGGATGAGGTTTGGTGGTTAATGCATCAACAACTGTCTGTCATAATATCTTGCAGGATTTAACTTCTTAATAATCCAGGCCTAAGAGTAATGCAATCCAAGATCAAGTGACAGTTAGGGCTCAAAATTTCAAAGCACGCCCACTGAACAGAAAAGTTGGTATCTGAAAATTACTGCAGGAGATCTATATTGTAATTGGGTCAATTGCATGTCCTAACATATCTGTTATTGATTTGCAGATCTTGAAAGCTCCTTCATTGTCTCTTCCAAAGAAAAGCACTCCAAAGTTGCCAGAATTTCAAGTTAGTGTGCAAAAACTTCTATAAAGTTGCCTTGATGCATATTTGTAATTTGTGTCTGCTTATGGTATTTCTGTTTGGGGGTTTATTTAGGTTTTGATAAAACCTTAAACTATTTCCAGGAACAAGTCCCTTGTCTTTGATTTTGCATCTGACATTAGGCTATGTTGATCAGGAATTTCACCTGAAGACCTTGGAGAGGGCTATGCAGCATAGCTCTGGAGTTTCATCCTCCTCAATCCAGCTGAATGATTCCTACAAGGTTGCTTAAAATTGCAGATGATCAGTATTTTTTTTTTAAAATTTCTGTTTACTTAACAATTTATTATCAGACCATCTGTAAATTTGAAATGGGTACATTGAATCTTGCATACTTAGGGGTTGGATAAACATGGTATTGTAGCTGTTGCAGCAAATGGAAAGAGCAATCCTAGAAGGTAGTCTCTATATCAAGCTTTGAACAAGTAATTGAAAATGTTGATTCTATGTATAATATGCTTAACAGCATTTACCTAAATCTTTCAAGAGTCCCAACTATGGATGCACCCAAGCAGGATGCATTTAGTACAACACATCTATTTAGAGCTCGTCCCCTAAATAAAAAGGTAATGTAAAAATTATGTTTTACATTTGATGTTTGCTCAATTATGGAATTAAATATTTCTCTTAACATATGAATTCAGATACTTTCAAGTAAAGGAGATCTTGGTGTTTTCCGAAATAGCAAGCGGGAGCCTACGGTGCCAGTGGTATTCTTTTGGTTCTGCTTGTTGCTAAGTGTTCCCCAAAAGATTTGAATTGTTTGGAACAACATACGTGTTGGTTTTTGCAGGAAGTTAAATTACATCCAGATAAAAAAGATCAGCACAATCCACCTGTAGAACTGTTCAACAAGGTAATGCTGGACAGATGTTTTACCTCTATGCTCACAAGTTCAGACTGCAATATGCGTCTTGCATGGTGCTGTCGTGTGAGGTGACATGATACTCTTTAGCCCCTTGAATATAATTCCCTAAGACTTGTTTCTCTCCTTGATGAATGCTAGCTCTCCCTGACTTCGGAGGTCCAGCCCAATAGTGGATCTCAGTTGCAGTTGCCTCGCCCAAGTTGCATTTCCTTAAAGGTTCTCTTTGTTCCTTCTAAGTCTTTCATTTAAGAAACAAAATATATTGTTGATCACAATTTCTGTTCTGCTTATCGGGTTTATAATTTTTCATTGATCTAAGGGCTCAAAAGAAAATATATTGAATGCTTTGCAAACAGACAACAAGGTAAGCACAGGAACTTTCAGAGAGCATCATTGCTCTCGCTCTAAATTTGCTTGCTTTCTTGGTTGAAGTCTCTATCTTAAGATTCGGGAGTCTTCTCTTCCACTTGCTGCCAAATATTTAGATTCTAATATCTTCTCTTAGGTATCGCAGCTAGGGAAAGAAAGGCCTTCTATGTTTAGTGGAAAGCAGATTCAATGTGGGAGCAATGACGCCATCAATGAAGTTGGAAACCAATTCAGCATGAGGTATGCTCTGAGGAGCTTTATCGATGTGTTTTCCGTTTTGGTGCATTATGTTTAGTGGTCATATCTTTCGAAATTTTTATAGAAGCTTGGGCATCCGATGAGAGTTGGAGTTCCAAAAGGGATTTCAGCATCACATGAGGATGAGTTTTCAGATGTCGAATAGAGTTCAGCGGATAGATAAACATCTCAAAATACTGGATAGAGATCAGCCTCTTTTGTTGTTTACAGAAAATGAAACCAACTCTGAAGAAATGGAGCTCACAAATTTATGTAAAGGCTAATTTCTTGTCCTTACTCCAATAAAATAGGTTATACGGCCAGCTTTGTACAGCCATACCATGTTCACCTTTTTTGTAGAATGAAATAACAAATTTGATGTTAACAGTGAAAGGTACAGTGACAATTTGGTCCAAGATCTTTGATGAGGAGGATAAAAAGGATTTTATTCTTCAGATATTTGTTGTTTGCAGAAATGATTATGGAGCAAACACATTGTTTAAGCTTCAACCTTTATATCCCATTAACTAATATTTAGCCATTTGGTTACACACTTGACACTCGGAACGGACTCCTCATTTTACTGGTCGTTGCCAGCGTATCAAGCAACGAATTGCAAGCAAAGCATCGGGCACACAATTATGGATACTAGCCTGTCACAATTCAAGAGCCTTGTCATCCTTTCATTTCATAACCTTCAACACATTCTAAACCTCCCGAAACACACCATATTTTGCCAAGGGCTTTAACAGCGAAGAACAAGCAAAACCCATTTAAGGAACATGAAACCCAATTGCAGGTCGCGTGCAATCTCAAAAACTTGGGTCTTCGCCTCACTGAAGCGTTCATCGACATGTTCTTCCCACTTTGGGTCGCTTCTGAGGATTTGGATGGTGTTATTGGAGAGGATTTCTGGTCGCTTCCTGGTGTGGTCGGCCGTAGATTATCTCCAGGGAGAAGGGGATCAACGGGGAGATGGTTACTATAGCTCATTTTGTTTGAAGGGTTCTTAAGATCCTAACTTTGTGCAAGAAAATATTGTATTTTGTGATAAGAGGGCTTAATTCAACCGCTGCCAAAGTGGAGGTTGTGAAGAAAGCCGGACGAATAGGGATGATTTTGGCTAATTGTCTTTTTCTATATATATAAAAAGTTACACATCTCATTAAAACAATTAATAAAATATTACAAGTAAAGAAATTGGTGCCTTATATGATTTTTATTAATTTAGAAACAAACTTAAATCAGGGCACTTCGAAAAATCGTTTGAAGATGTTCAGAAATTAAGGATGATGTATAAGGTGTTACGACTATAGGAAGTATGACGGAAGGAGATATATAACATTTGTGTATTAATACTGGGCTACACTAAAAATTTTCATTGTGTCGCTTATGTTTATAATAGTAATAGAAGAATTTATCAAGAATATTCAAAGGAGATGTGTTTTAGGGTATATTATTTGTTGATAATATTGTTCTAATATATAAGAAAGAGATACACTAGAGTCAAATGACTTTAAATTAATGAGGACAAATTATTGGAATAATTATTCATTAAAAATATGTCAATAATAGAATAACTATTTTACTTAACCAAACGTGTTATTAAAATGTAACTTGTCAGGTGATAAGGATTGATCCATAAATCATATTACAAAAAGATTATTTTAAGTATCTTAGATCCCTCATCTAAACCAGTGGCAAGATAAAAGAAGACCAATATTACCGTATCAAAGTAGGGTAACTTAAATGGAGAAGTACATTAGAAGTTTTATTTGACAAAAAAATAATATTCAAGTTAAAAGGTAAATTCTACCATATATCAATCAGGTCAGACATCTTCTTTGAAGCGAAGGGTTGATCTATCAAATAGGTGTGTAGTTAAAAGTTAATGGTGGCGGAGATAGATTTAATTACAAGGATAAACAAACAAAGAAAACAAGCTAGCCTAATGCATTTCCCGCCAGTACACAGCGTCGTGCTGGTCCCGGTGAATCAAATGGAACATTGGTAGAGGAGGGTCTTGTAGAATATGAATGCCTGGACTAGCAAGGCCTGCAAGGGTAGCCAGAGTATCCGCGCACTGGTTCCTTTCCCGATGTACATACTGAAGTTGCACCTTCTAGTCTCTTCGGAGTAGGTTACGGGTACCTGTCAACAAAAAGTTATTTCTATCAAAATCAGTATAGGAAGAGGATAAAAGATTAATGACTTTTAAGGAATCCACTTCAAGCATGATACGGCGATACTCTAGCGACTGAGCCAGGGTGAGGCTCGAGTGGACTCTCCAAAGTTTTGCGAAAAAAGGCGAGTCTCTGTCAAGGTGATGTAAAAACCCGTCACACCACTGTCCGTGTCAATCACGAAGTAAACCTCCCGCAGATGCTCTGGACGATGCTGACTTAACCGCTCCGTTAGTGTTGAGTTTGATCCAGTTATCCGGTAGTTTAGACCACCTCATTGGACTGCCCGTCGATAATCCATAGGTGGAGAACACACTATTTTCCACTGCCCTCGCCTTAGCAATCCAATCCACAAACTCCTTTACTGCACGCGTACCCTTATCGGGCCATATGAAATCAATTTTAAAAATATTTTTATTGCGCCAATGCCACAACATCCAATAGGCGACTCCAAAAGTAGTAGCCCAATCCCTGTGTAGCCCCGGAGAGTGTGTCATGAGATTGGAGTGAACCCAACTTTCCGTGTCTTGTTGAAAAAATCCGTACTGACCACTTCCGGGGGGAATTGGTGCCAGAAGGCGGTTACTCTAGGACAGTCCTGAACGACGTGAAAAGTGGACTCTTTTTGGCTACGGATATGGTAACTACTGTTCGTAGCTATATGACGCGCCACTCTTTATTCGTTGGTCAGTAGCTTATTTTTTGTCATTAACCAACGGAAAGATCATATTCGTTGGGGTCCCACCCACTTCCAAATTAAATCCCAAATGGTCACAGAACAATCTGTGAACTGTCCTTCGATGAGATCATAGGCGGAAGCTACTGTAAATCGTCCATGTTTAGTTGGGGCCCAATGAATATTATCAACAGTTGGATCCTTTATATTGATGGTGATCGCTGCAATATCCATGCAAACTGTGACTGGGAGGTATTGTTGAATTGTATCCCAGTTCTAGTTACCATCCTCAGTCTAGAGATCCGGCACTTTGGCATAGAGGACAGTTTTAGGGATTGGAGAGGTTGCCACTGCTATGAGGGGACCCCACTCGCTTGCCCAATTATCAAGCCAGAAAGATATGTGTCTTCCATTGCTTAGGTGCCATCGGATACCTTGGCGAATAAAGTGTCAATTAGCCGCAATACCCCTCCAGAAAGTCGAGGCCCTTGGCTAAGTTATCGAATCAAGGATGTGGTAAGGTGTTAGTCGATATTTAGCCCTTACGGTACGGAACCATAGCGCATCCAATTTCGTAAGCAAGGCCCAGCCCATCTTAGTAAGCAATGCATCGTTGGTAGATCGAAGCTTCCAAATGCCTAGTCCTCCTGATTTTTTGGGCTTACATACAGAGTCCCAGTTAACTAATGACATTTTCCTTTGCTCATCTGTGGAACCCCATATAAAATTACGCATGATGCGCTCCAAATCATCACAAAGTCTGCATGGCAACCAAACTGTTTGCATTGTAAAGATAGGGAGGGCTGAGATCGCCGACTGAGTTAACGTTACTCGACCTGCTAACGACAAATTTTTAGCTCGCCAGCCGATGAGTTTTTGTTAAGCATTATCCAGAATATGCTGATAAGTGGAATGTATAACATTACAAAAAGAAATATGATCAATAATGTAGTGGTAAGAGACAAATTTTGGATAAATAACATTGATGACAAACTAAAAAAGATGGGGCTTAGGTATTTCAGAAATATTAAGAGGAGATATCCTGATACCCTAGTGTAAAAATGCAAAAAATTAAATTTAAGGATTATAAGAAAAAAGAGGAAGATTAAAGAATAATTAGAGAGAGGTGATCATAAATGATATGACTCTATTAAAACTTATCAAAGACTTGACTCTTAATAGAAAATTTTGACGAAATAACGTACGGATAAATGATCTTTTATGAACAGATTCTTTTCTTTTTAGTCAGTACAATTATATCAAAAGTACTTATCCCTTAGTCTTTTTAGTTAAACATTTTTTTCTTACAATTGTTTGTTTGTTTATTTTATTTATTTATTTGTACCCTTTCTTATTTATCACTTATTTCATATTATTTTTATTTTATATTTCTCTATCTTTTTAAATT
>JANIHY010000209.1:55335619-55355974 GCA_027479065.1 Erythroxylum brevipes | reverse complement strand
ACCTCTTTTATCTTCAGTTTATTATTTATTATTATTTTATTATTTTTATAATTTAATTATCTTTATCCTTTATTTTTATTTTTATTTTGTTATTATTCTTCTTCTTCTTCTTCTTTATGTTGTTATTATTATTATTATAAACTTTATTCTTATCTTAGTTTATTTTTATTTTTATGTGGTTATTCATTTATATTTTTAGCTTTTTTCAAATAATTCTTTTTTATTTTTCGTTTCTCCTTCGACTGCTGGTCTATTAGAAACAACCTTTGTACTAGTTAGGAGTAAGGTTGTATGCTTCTAGGTCTTCCCAGATCTCGCATCTTAATGAAATTTCTACTAAGATATTATTATTATTATTATTGTTAGGCTTAAATTTAAAAAATTAAAATAATTGTATAATAACATATAATTTTGATTCTTTGATCGTGATCAAGTTAAAATAATTTGATACAATTTAATTTGGTTGAATGCATTGATTTGCTATTCGAGATATGTTCGTTCCTGCAAATTTAATAACTATAGTTTTTGCTTTAGATAAAACTTACTTGTGAGAAAATTTAACCTATATTGACTCTCCAAATTCTTCTATATCTTTAGGAGAGATGCAATATCCATGATGTGGTATATAACCTCGACTATGCTTCTTTAACAGTTCAACTATGTACTTTGCTTTATTTGTACGTAATGAAACCATAGATTGTAATGTTGATTTCTAATAAATAGGCCTTCTTATAAGAGTGAATGCATACTTTATAGTAGACCTCTTATTATCTAAATCTCTCACATAATATGAATCTACATATCCCATAACTAGAAGGTCATCTTACTAACTACTAAGCACATTCCCATGGTGTTTATCATACCCCTTAAATATATGACTAACCACTTAATTTCTTTCCGTTGTTGTCTTCCAAATTTCAACTTGTACTTACTAACCTCACTGACAATATGAGCTAAATTTGGCTTTGCACAAATCATTATATATATTGAATATCCGATATCACTATCATATGGTATGTTTGACATATCATCAACATCTGCATTTATTTTTTAGCAATATTTTGGGGAAAGCCTAAAGTGACTTGCCAATAAAGTGTTCACAAATTTAACTTTGCTCATTCTAAATATGCCTAGTACCTTCTTAATGTAACTAAATTGAAATAACCATAGAATCCTAGAGCTTTTTTTCCCTCTACATATCTATCTTTAGTGGTTTTTGTTCCAGCACCCAAATCTTTACTTTGTTCACACTACTCATACTCTTTACAGTATACGTAACAGTCATACCGAAAAATCTTGTAGCCAATTTGAATCATATAGGAATCAAACATTTTTTATCATGTCTATAAAGAATGTTTTAATCCATATAGTGACTTTTTTCTTTTTAATTTATACTCCATATGCTCCATTTCAAGTTAACTAAACTCCTAAAGGCTACTCTATGTAAATTTGTTTCCCTAAGTCACTATGAAGAAAAGTTTTCTTCATATCCATTTTTTAAAATGCATATCCAAACTTGATACTACTGCTATCAAAATCTTGATGGAAGTATAAAAAATCATTTAAAATAAGATCTCATTGTAATTAATCTTTTTTTGTTGTGTTTACTCTTTATATAATAGTCTAGTCTTGAACTTTTCTCCTTATTTTTTTAACTATTATCGACTTCCTTTTATATGCCTGTTTACACCTTATAAGTTTCTTCACTTTGTAAAGCTACATTAGCTGCTATATCTGATTCTTATTCAAAAACTTCACCTCTTTTACCACAGATCCCATCCATATATCCTCCTCCTAATTGTTTATTGTCCATTGAAAAGTAATTGGTTCTCTATTACTTATGATGAATGTGAAGGATATTGATTCTTTCTAACCATATCTATTTGGTGGCATATTGATATGTTTTGTTATATCTATGTTTATGGTACGATGATGATCTTCTTATAACATTGATTAATCTTTTGAACCAAAATTTTATGACCTCTTTAAAGTATGCTCTAGGTTAAATTAGTTTCACTTATACCTCATTCATACTGCCCTTTCAACATCTGCCTGAAAACTTTAAGGAGGTCAGCATTCATGCATACACATTTGGCCCTTTCAGTTATGAATAAGTCCATTCTCTCTAAAACACTATTTTAAAGGTATTTTTTTAAAATATGTAATATCATAAAATCCATGCTTTTTATAGAATTTCTAGAATTTGAAGTATATAAACTTGGTATTTTGTTTGATCTCATGTGCTTAATTTTTTTATTTGTCTTATTCTTTGCTTTAACTTTCATGTGTTGAAATTTTCAAAGAGCTCATTTTTTCTTCATAAAATATACCTAAACTTTTCTCTTATGTATAGTCTGGAATTCATTTGGTTTATACTCCTCCATCTTGAATGTCACCTTTTACTATTTAACAAGCACACAAAACTTATAAAGATCTAACTTATAATATTTTACACCCTTTATTACACTCCTCTTATAAATTTTTATCATCCATTGTTCATTATGATGACTTGATCATATGTGTTATAATGCAATATTGTCAACGTCTGACTCTATTACATCAATGTCTCCACCTAACATCAGCTCCTCATCAATTTATATTTGTTTCTCACCAATTTTGATCATTTCATTAAAGTCATTATGTCCTTTATGACCTTAATATTATCTTTGTTGGGCTTATAGCCAAAATTGTTCATATGTAAGGTGCTCAAAGAAATTAGGTTTTTTATTAAATTTAGTATATGTTGAACATCACAAGATATCCTGATGACATCATTAAACATCTTGATCTTAAGATATTCCTTTTTGACAATTTTATAAGCTTTATCATCCCTTAATCGAATAGTTCTAAAGTTGCCTATTGTGTAAGACAAACTAATCCTTGTTTGGTTCATGTGATATGAATATCTCATACATATTAGCTATAATAACTAAAATTAGCCTGTCAAAACATAAATCATATCTTTGTTGCTACAATTTGAATCTCCATTTTTTACTGTATTAGAGACCTTGAAAAATAATCATATTTCCTTTCCTTATCATGCCACTTTTTGTTTCAACAATCCCCGATAATATGTCTTGTTTTCTCACTCTTTAACACTGAACTATCTTTCTACCCTTAAATTTGTAACTTCTCTTAGATGGGCCATCCTTGTTCTACCTCCTCCCACGGTAATAGTTTCCCTTCATATACAAACCTTCACTTTAGAGCTTTTACTAGTACTACATCTCTGATGTCCTCTAAATCAACTATCTCCTTATCTAATATAAGCATAGTCACCAAATGTATATAGGAAAGGGGTAAGGAGCAAAGCAAATTCATTAAATTTTCCTTATTAATAATAGTGAGCTTAAGCCTCAATAGGTAATTGATTATTTGGTTGAACACATTGACATGTTATTCTAGATATGTTCCTTCCTGCAGCTTTAATATGTATATTTTTTGCTTCAGATAAACTTATTTGTAAAAGACTTTGACATGTATCGACCCTCCGGATTTTTCTATATCTCTATAAGAGATGCAATATCAATGTCGTGTCATATGACCTCGACAATGGTTCCAACTATTTGTGCTTGTAACTCTTTCCAATCAAGCTTATCCATGTCTTCCAATTTATTCTTCCTTAAATCCTTCAACAAATTCTTCACTCTCAGTTGCCATAATATGAAAATCTCATATTCTATTAAATGTCCCCACTTTAAACTTTGCAATCAAAGTTATTGTTACCTTAACGATGCTGATAACACTTGTACTAAGAAAATAGCTAGCAAGAATATAAAGTAATAAAAGAAAGAAAACAAGAACATGAATTTTAACAATATTTAATTTTACTAATTGGACATGTCTACATCTTCAACAGTCAGGGCAACTAATTGATTGTTGAATAATAATAATGATGATTATATTAAATTAAGTTTACAATAATATATTTATATGCAAAATCTACTAGTACAATTTTTCTCAAATAGCTCCCTTATCAAGCTAAAGTAATTTCACCATGATTATAATGGGTCCTATAATCCTTTCAGAGTATAAAATTCACAAAAAAATATTTTTCTAGATAAGGCTAATATCTCAAGTCATAATGTTACTGCCTTCTCCAAGCACAATACATAATTCGTGACACATGCGTACCCTAAACTATTTCTACCTTCGAAACATCTTGTGTTTTGAGTCAATACCTTTACATATGATTTTCAGAAAAGGTGTCTTGGACCACACCCATATCTTGAACCGTATCGATCTTCTTTGGAGTTCCATTCTGGCACCCTTGGTTTTCACGGTACTTTTCGTTTTGTTTTTGGGCAAATAAAGAATTGGGCTTTAGAAAGAAAAAGGGTAAAAACTTCATGCTTACGTGCTGATCATACTGACATTCCCGAATAATTCCTCGAGGTCTTGCCTTTAGCAACATAATAGCAAGAATGTCCAAACAAATATTTACAACGTTCCAAACTCTTGAATTTATCTTAGAAAGAAAATCCAAAAGTGACACAAACTAGAGAATCAAAATTTGTGATGCCACACGGCAGAGCCGTCCGTGGCCGGACTATGTCCGAATTTCCTTTTCTAACTTTATAAATAGGAACAGCTTAAACAACATTTGCAATACACTAAAAAGAAGGGTTGGTTTTCAACAAGTTGTAATGGTTTTCGCCAAGTTTTTCGTGGCCATTGCCCTTGTTGCAGTTTTGGTGCCTTCCACCTCGGCCACAGACTTTATTGTTGGCGACGATAAAGGTTGGACGACCAACTTTGATTACCAAAAATGGGCTGAAGGGAAGGAATTCCACGTTGGTGACAGACTTGGTACGGTTTTATAAACTCTCTTTTAAAAGTTCTGATTGTCATAAAATCCGCAACTAACAAGCAGCTTCTATCTTCTTGCAGTTTTTAAGTACCCCCAGGGAGCACACGATGTCCTAAGAGTGAATGGAACTGTATTTCAACAATGCCTGAAACCAGCAGATGTCCCGCCCTTGAATAGTGGAAATGATGTGATTCCACTGGCAACACCAGGAAAAAAGTGGTACATTTGTGGCGTTGCGAAACATTGTGAGGAAGGAAACCAAAAGCTTACCATTACTGTGTGGCCTGAAGTTGGATCTCCGCAAGGTTTACCGGCTCCTAATCCAACCCCAACATCATCTGCAAGGGCTAGCATTTCGTCTGTATTCCATGCCTTGGCTGTGGCCTTAGCTACCGTTTCTGGGGTCATCATGGTTTAATTGTTGAAGAGTTCTGTCTTTATGATTCTTATCTTATTTTATCTTGTTGACTCATGAGTTAATTTTGTGTTTATGTTGCACGACAATTGCTCTTGAAAACTAGGGGTTGCCATACTGTATCTTTGTTCTGAAAACAATAATATCATACACTCTTTTTGTATGTTATTTTGGTTCGTTTCATCAAGTTTATATTAAAATAAAACATGATTTAAGACATTAGAATGCTATTGATTCAATTTCAGGATAACTGCAGGGTTGTTACGGTACCTAGGCAAGCTAATATGACTGCCTATAAACTAGTTCTAAGATACTAGAATTGATGAATTTGTTGGTGAGTGGTTTCATAACCCACCCACCATTGTTAGGGATGTTTTATTAGCTGATTCTATTTAATAAAAGAGTCCTATTGTGTTTCAAAACAAAAACATAATTTAAAATACATAATGAAAATTAATCTTCTTATGTTAAGGTGTTTTTTTGGAACTAAATAAAAAGAACTGCAAAAAGATTGGGACAAAAATAGTTGAACCATGTATTGAACCTAGATAGGGAATAAATACAAGAACAAAAACGAATAAAATGCGGATGTTGGAAAAGCAAGACGCAGGATGATGTTGGGCAAGAAGACATGGTTCAAACGAAAGCCACCGGTGATAAAATATCAAATACATCAAGAAATTGCACAAGAAATTGTTGCAGTTTGTATTCGTTAGCCCATTTGCTCTCATTGTTTCTCCTTTAAATTTGTCCCCCATCACACGAAGTATTCTCAGAAGATGATGAAGACAACGGCTTAATTGATGCAGCACATTAATGCTTGATATATGTTGTATCTTTGACTAAAGGGATTAAACTCATGTGTAAACTAGTACGTAAAGCAAGTAAGTAATTGCATGAATCAAAATAATTTTATATCTACGCAAGCATTCATATGCCTTAAGCTCACTCTATACGAACCATGTGAGAGTCTGACTTATTACTCTCAAGATACGTAGAAAATTTTAAATATAAACATTTTTTAATTAACAAAAAAATTATAGAATTTACCTTATAAACCATACTCCAACATGCCAGTAGTATTATCATAAGATCAAACCAGCTTCTTTATTCTTGGATTATAAGCCAAAATTATTCTAGTATATTAAATTGATAGTGGAGGGATTTTTAAATGAATCTTCCAACAACTTTTTAAATCTCAGTATTTACATTTAAGTATATGTCAAACTTTAATATTTCAATGTAAAAAAATCTTAACCCTTTAAAATTATTTTAAGTAAATTTCAACTAATAAAATCTTAAATTTATCAAGATTTTATTAGTTAAACAGAGCTTTTTCTATTGTTTTTATCACACTAGTATTGGTGAGTTTCATATTAAAAGTTAAAAAATAACACAAAATAGTTGCACTATCTGATTTTTTTCGTTTCTAGTTGTATATTCTTCATTTATTCGGTTGCTTGATGATCTCCACTCGAAGATCTTTGAACAGTCTATAGAATTTAGTTTTAAATGTATACTCCAATGTGATAATATTAGTCTCAAAAAGTGTAACTAGCATAAACTTCTTCAATCAAGAATTACAAGCTAAAAACTCTAGTGTCTAGAAGAGTTTTAAGTAAATCTTTATTCATATTACTTGACCTTAGTTCTTGTTTTCAAGAGGCTATAATTAAATGTAATTTTAATCATTATTAAATAGAAGTAGAAGTTCAATAGAAAAGTTTTAATAGTATTCATTTGTCTTCTTATTTGTATATATAGTATATTTGAATGTACAAGCTTAATATAGTTAGAATATTCTCTTTATTTTAGAATATTCTTTTTTCATACATATTCTTAACATATATTGAATTCCATAGATGTTAGAATAATATAGGGTTAATTACCAAAAAGTTCAAACTTTTGTTAATTTTTTAATTATAGCCTGAACTTTGAAAGTAGTAATAAAATGTCTAAACTATCAATTTTTTAATTCTAGCCTGGTGTTAATATCCCCGTTATCTTTGTTGACGTAACACTGCCACATGTCAATGGTTTATCATTTATCATACACGTTAGTGTAATTATCAGAAGTCAATCTAATTAGTGAAACGATATCGATTAATGATAAAACTGAGATTATGTTGTTTCAACAAAACTAAGACAATCACACCCCTTCGTCGTTCTCAATTTGTAACCCCAATCCCTAACTTTTCTCTCACTCATGCACGAAATCACTATTGTAGACACCAACTAGGTATGAACCCCCTCCCGCTTGTTTCTTCACTAAACTCTAGAGGTAATGTTACTACCATATCAAGCTTTATTATCTATAGACATGGGAGGTTGCTTTTGGCTAGTCTCATCCCGAATTTGATTAGTTGTTCAGTTATCAACACTATTATGTTGCCAAAATTTACACAAAGCACTAAGAAAGGTTCCTTGGAATCAAGCCATTGAAGACACTCGGGTTCTTCTTTCCATAGATTACATCCAATTGATCTCAGACCACTTTGCTGCATTTGATTGAGATGTTGTTGCAGAGGCCCAATGAAAAAGACAATACGAAACATAGAGGATATTGGATCCAAAAGTTCAAATTCTAAAGCATCAAAAGTGTGCAAAATGAGTATTGGAGCTTCTCGTGATTTCTTAGCTATGCCTACTGTTAACTGAAACTTGACTTCATTAGTACTTTTCATTGGAGAGCAATTATCTAGAAGAAAGTATTGCCTAATTATGTCATCTATGTTATCAAAATGATGATGCAAGTTGACTCGAAAGCATGTTGTTAGAAAAATCTAAAAGGGGTCATTTGATATGCACGGGCATGAGTTAAGATCCTTCACCCATGATATTGGGACATGCACCGGTGTGAGTTAAGTTCTCACACCTGTGACTAAATTAATTTGGACTGAACAACCATGAGTTTTGTATTGCATGGCTATGACTTTTCTTGGAATTTAAATTATTTATGAGGGCTTTGATATCTTAATGATTTGGTGATAAGAATTTGATAAGATACCCGAATTTGTCATTGAACATGCATTGTGCATAATTTCGATATATGTAGATGTGCATATGGAAATAATTATACATTTGTGCAAAAATGTGTTATTTGTAATTGTGTTTTGTATGATATAGAGGAACAAATTGGACGCCAATCAGGCATTGCCGGACCATCCAGGCAATAGCATATTGTAGCATACTGTGAGTCAACCTAAATGATTTTCCTATGATTGATTATATTTGTTTAATTACCAAATATTAAATGTTTGTGATTTGTTTATGGATTACAGACTTAAAGTTCGAGGAGTCTAATATTTGGGAATGTATTGGAAGCGTTTTATGTGTATTTGAATTTTGAATGATATTTGAATTCTCAACATAAGTTGAATGCCAGACTTGGGTCTGATGACTATGAGATTTCTAACTATACATCATATGTGATTATTATACATGGTTGTATTTGATGTGTTTAATAAAATGCATGCTTAGATAAAGGCATTGTAACCAAAGTAGCCAGTATTTGTATAAGTATGTGATAGGCATTTAGTCACAACAATAAGAACAAATTTAAGTCTCATACATATAACATTCATATATGATTGAAATTCATTGAATGATTTGCAAAGCTGAAATTAATGATAAATCGATATGAACTATTTGACTATATGAACTGTGTGATTATATGTTATGTTATGTTAATGTGAGTATTTGGAATATACATGTTATGAATGAATATTTGTGAACTATGTGATTTGTGTATATGACCAGGGTGAAATCATCAATGATTGTTCACTCATTGAGTTCGCAAAACTCATAAAAAATTGTAACGTGGCTTTTCAAGTATGAGACAAGAGACCTAGTATCTTAATCTAGATTAGAGGATCATTTTGGACTAGTTATGGCTCAGAAGTCTGTCAGCTGATATCAGAAGAGTTGTATTTTGTATTTTGTAGTTTTTGTCTAGAGCTTGTATAAAGTTTGAAAAATACAGTGCAAGTTTTTATGAATGAATGCAATGAAAGGTTTTAAATTTTCATGACTTTTAATTAAATTAGTTGATGCCTTATGTAAGTTGGATTTGTTTGTGTTCTAACATACCATTATCATAGGATATGTACTTGAATGTCCTTATATGTTTGGGTATATACTCTATGGTAGTGGAATGTTACATACCCTCAGTATTTGCATTGAGAAGTTTCGTAACTTGGAAGACCACTCTAGTGTTTATGTTCCCAACTTCCAAGGCATTATCTTTCATTGTTCAGTGGTTTCTTTTGGTCCAAATGTTATATATAGTCATAGAGAGGAGAATGATAAGAAGGTTGAGGTCAATATTCGTGTAATATAAGGGGTGGTTAAACCAGCTTAAAAAAGCTTGAAAGGATCTCAGATTTGATAATTGGATATGAAAATGGTTTAAACAATGTGTCCATACTGTTTTTGAGTAGGGACATTCAAAGAACATATGGTCAATGGACTCATTCTCCAAAAAACAAAAGGAGTAGTGATTTGGGACATATGAAAAGAGAAGTTTATCCCTCGTTTGTAACTTATTAAGAAAAGCTAACCATAGGATGAAGAAGTATCTTAGGCTAGTTCTTTTATGCTAGACTAATTTGTACCAAGGGACACAAGGATTGGGAGGTCTCAAGGTAGATTAGGTTGAAGCATTTGTGTAAGTTTTGGAGGGGCTTGCCAGCCACTCCAATCTATCAGATCGGGAGCATTCTGGTTAGTATGTTAAGGGCTCCAAGGTTTGTATAGTCTTAATTGAGGCCTCCAGCTAGCTCCACATATTATTTCAGATAACATCTAAAACTTTTGCATTCATCAATAATTTCGATCCATTGATCACTCGGGGAGTTAAGAGGTCATTCAAAATACCTTTTAGATGCCAAGGTTCCTACCATAAGAAAGTAGATAACCCATTTTCTATCTTAAATCTGAATTGGTTCCTAATAAGATCCCTAACATGTAACAACTTCCTCTAACTCGATGAACTATTATTACTAGGATGTTCATTCCAAAAAATTTTCCTTTTAAGAATAATGGCATACGCCCATCTAGCCCACAAAGCTTCCTTATTATTAAAAAGCACCCAGATTATTTTTCCTATAAGCACATTATTCTATGTAGATAAGTGTTTAATGCCCAAACCACCATCACTTTTAGGTCTACATAGGTCATTCCATTTAACCTTTGCATAATAGTTAGACACTACATTCTCGGACCATAGGAAATTTCTTAATTTTGTCTCTATATCCTTAATAATGGAGGAAGGTAGAATAAAATGACTAAACCAATACATATGAAAAGTAGAGAGCATAGAAATGGCCAACTATAGTCTACCAACATAGGAAAGAATTTTATGGGTCCATTTGTTTACTCTAGCGTCAATTTTATACAAAAGAGGAATGCAATCACTCCTAGAAAGCCTACTTATTAAGAGGGGAATCCCTAGGTAACGAAGAGGAAGGTGGCCTCTTTTAAGGCCTATTAGGGCTTCCAGCTGATAGGCTATATGACTCATATCAAAAGATAAAAAGTACTGACTCTTGCTAAGGTTTATGTCCAGGCCAGACATGTTTGAGAAAATACGTAGGTAGTTAAGTAAATTTTGAACCGAAACTAGATCAACATGACAAAACATTAAAAGATCATCAATAAACAGAATGTAGAATAGTTTTAGAGTTTTACACCTCTAGTAGTATTTAAAAGAGCTAGTACAAGTAATAGAAGCTTCCAAACTCCTCAAGAGAACCTCCATACAGATAATGAAGAGACATGGGGATAAAGGATCCCCTTGTCTTAATCCTGATTTACGAAAACATTTTTAAGGAGATCTATTGATCAAAATCAAATACGAAGGATAGGTAATACATTCTTCAATCCAATTAACAAAAATAGGAGAAAAATCTACAACTAAGAGTACATTTAGAAGGAAATCTCAGTGAATGGAATCAAAGGCTTTTCTTAAGTCAATTTTCAAAGTACAACACTTATGAGTATTCAACGGGTGGCAATTCTTAAAGATCTCTTGAGCCAGAAGGATATTGTCCCCTATTCAATGGTCTTTTATAAAGGCACTTTAACTAGGGCTGATGATGTGGGGAAGCAAGTCTTTAATCCTATTTGTCAATATTTTAGAAATCACCTTGTAAATAAGGTTACAGTAAGAAATTGGCCTATAGTTTTGCACAGTGAAAGGATGATTAGTCTTCGGGATAAGAGAAACAAAATTAGAGTTAAACTCTTTGAGAAACCTCCCATGATGGAAAAAATCCTAAATAGATCTAGTAATATCACCCCCAATAATATGCCAAGTTTTTTTAAAGAAGAAATCATTGAAACCATCCGGACCATGGGCCTTGTTGGGATTAAAGGAATTAAAAACGTCTGTAATCTCTTGCATTGTGACTTCAAAAAGGAGACTATTTTTAAAATTTTCAGAAATAGGAGAAGGAAAAAGATTTGTCACATAATCTCTAGAGTAGGAAAGGTTTTTCTTGTTCCTAGTAGTGCTTTAAAAAAACTCTAGGAACTATTTTTGGATCTCTTCGAACTCAACAATCCTATGACCAATACCTAAAAGTAAGGAGTGGATGTTGTTCCTATTTCTATTCAACAAAATAGAGTTATGAAAAATTTTTGGTATTCCTATCTCCCTCTTTGAGCCACTTGATACAGGAAAACTATTTGTAAAATGATTCCTGGTCTGCTAAAGCGCAAATCAGATTGGTGATGGCTTGATTTTCCTAAGCAATCAAATGAGGACTATTAGGCAAATGAATAATTTGAGCTTCGATATGGTTAAGGGTAGCTTGACAGGTGTTCACTCTACCATTTAAATCCCCTACTTGATCAGAGTTTAGAGATTTTAGTGAAATTTTAACTAATTTGAGCATAGAAACCACACAAAACATAAAAGTTCCTCGGACCTGAGTAGACCAAGCATCTTCTACAGTTTGAAGAAAATTTTCATAAGATGCTAAGAAGTTGGAGAATTTGAAAGGAGAATGTCTTTTCTGCTGGTTTCCTAAGGCCCTAATCACTAGGAGAAGTGGGTTTATAAATGTTTGGAAGTTGAATCACTCCATAGGATCTAGGAAAGCAAGAACTCCAAGTCGAATTAACCAGAGCTCTATCTAACTTTCTAGCTATAAAGAGCTCACCTAATTGTTTATTAGACCATGCAAAACTAGGACCACTAGAATTTAATTCATAACAAAAGACAATACTCAACACACTTCCTAAAGTCCTTTAGACTAATAACAGTAGTACTTAGATGTTCTGCCTCATCGGAAAACAAACTGGCATTAAAATCCCTAGCAACTACCCACGAGTGACTCCCATTTGATGTTAGAAATAGCATATTGTAGACACTTTTTATGGTTATAGTTATTGGAACCATACACACAAGTCACATGAAAAACTGAATCACTATTAAGAAGAGTTACCTCCATATAAATTAGTTGGTTTGTAGAAATAATAGGGGAGTAAATGTAATAGTCTAGATTCTAGGCTAACACTAGTCTTGAATTCAAAGCTTGATCTAAATTATTATAACTATGCCATCTAGGAAATAAGGAAGAGCACACATTGTTCAAAAGAGAGAGACTTTTTTTCTAGATTCAATCAAGACTTTTTTTTTAGATTCAATCAAGAATTTTTTTTAGATTCAATCAAGCAAACAAAAGTGCCAGATAATAACTTAAAGAAAGACTTCACAGCTAACTACTTCTTTAGATTATTGAGTCCCCTAACATTCCAAAAAGATAAAGCCATAAAGAAAACAAGGACTCAAGACTTACAACTTTTCTTTCCTCCTAGATTTCCTACTCTTCCTTATTTTAGAAGCCACCTTTGCATCATCATTTAGACTTGGACTTTGAAATTCAATAGGACTACCATGAACCAAATCAGATTTAGGAGAAGAAAGGGGATTAGCTGATTTACTTATAGCAGGGGGTTAACATCTACAAGGCATCCTTCTGGATCATCTTGATTCTTCTGAACTTCTTTGAGACTACTTTGATCAGTTACAGCATCTGAAGGTTTGTTATCATTTGGATTGAGCTGTGTTTCCTCATGGATAGGCCCCTGTCCAAGCTCCATCTCTTGGTTAGCTCCACTTTGTTATGGAACCTTCTCTATTTCCAACTCTTTTTGGAATCCTATCTCAAAAAGTCAACCTGTAGGCTTCCATTCCTTCTTTTGTGTGTAAGTTTTAGGTCTCCACTCATACTTTATCAGAATTTCTTTAAATGTAATTTGTCCATCTTCACTCTAAGCTGCCAACTGAAAACTCATCGGCCAATTTCTCTGAAGGTCAATTTCCACACAAATTCTGGCATACTGACCCCTGGACATCTTAGTTGTCTGAGTATCCGTTAGGAGTAGTTTCCCCACTGCACTAGCTATTCTACCCAATCCCTCATTATTCCAATACTCGTAAGGAATTTTATGAAACCTATTCCTTAAAAATAAAGTTTTCCTTTGGATATGCCAAGGACCCTTCTCCAATACCAAAGTCATTCCTTTTTCCGAATTAAACTTAAATAGGAATTTGTTCGAGCTAGTAACCAAAGTATTAGTTAAAATGAAAGTTAGCCATGTTTTTGAAAGAGCCCTCTGAAATATAGGGTATGCAGGTTGCTTACCAATGAAGAAACCAATCAATGCATTTCTGAATTGGGCTGCTCCTTTCCTCACTAGCTCCAATGGAGGGATGACAAATATCTACTCATCCTTGACTTCTGGAGGATAGCATGCCAATGCCTTGCCATCATTGGTCTCCTCTACCAAATTAGAGACCACAAATTTCCATGTTTTGGGTTGAAAAATTTTCTTTGAAGTTTTTAGACATTCAAGTTTCTGAGGGATTTAGGAAGGTTCTATTGATTGGGTAGCCAAAGGTGTTGTCAATAAGGGTGGCGACTGCGTTTGTGTCACAGTCGCGACTATCGGGATCTTTAAAGAGGGGTGGGGTTTTTAAAGTTTGGGTTTGAATTTTGGGAGTTAAGGTTAATGGAATGGAACAAATGGGAGGGCCTGGGTGCATTGTGGGAGATGGGGGCTAGAGGAATTTGGAAAGGAGGAGGAGGAGGAGGAGGAAGAGCAGGAGAAGAAAAAGAAGAAGAAGAAGAAGAGGCCATGGGAAGGAGAAGGAGAAGAAGGGAGCCACCGGTGGTCGAGCAAGTTACGGGGTCTCAGCACTTCTCTCTCTCATTCTCTCTCTCTCTCTCTTATTTATTAGTATTATTAATATGTATAGTTTTTACTTCAGATAAAAATTATTTGCGAGAGACTTTGACATACATCGACTCTTTATATTCTTCTAAATTTCTACGAGAGATGCAATATCTATGACGTGGTATATGACCTCGACTATGGTTCCAACTATTTGTGCTCTTAACTCTTTCCAATCAAACTTATCCATGTCTTCCAATTTATTCTTCCTTAACTCCTTCAACATGGTTTGCTTTGCCAACAAATTCTTCACTCTACGTTTCTAGAATATGAAAGTCCCAATTCTTTTAAACGTACTTATTGTAAACTTTGCAATCGAAGTTGTTATTACCTTAATGATGTTGATAACACTTGTTGACAAAATAGCTAGCAAAAATATAAAGTAATAAAGAAAGAAAACAAGAACCTGAATTTTAACAATATCTCACTAATTGGACATGTCTACATCTTCAAGAGTTAGGGCAACTAATGGATTGTTGAATAATAATAATGATGGTTATGTTAAACTAAGTTTACAATAATATATTTATAAGTAAAATCTATCTAGTACAATTTTACTAAAATAGCTCCTTTATCAAGCTAAAGTAATTTCACCATGATTATAATGGGTCCTATAATCCTTTCAGAGTATAAAATTCACCAAAAATATATTTTTTAGATATGTTTCATATCTCAAGTCATAATGTTACTACCTTCTCCAAGCACAAGACATAATTCGTGATATATACGCATCCTAAACGATTTCTTCATTCAGAACACTTCCTCCACACTAACATGTGTTGGCCCCCAAAGTTTTTTTCTTGATAAATAAACATGATTAGGTTAATTTTGGGATCTTGCTAGATTTGTGTACTTTGGAATTAAGTAGCCTATTTATGTTAGTGAGATTATGTTACATAGGTGAATTGGATTAAAGTTAAAGTGATAAGTTACATAAGGGGTATTTTGGGGAGATCCTTAAGTGGGAAGGCTTTAAGGCTTTGAGGGAGGACCAAAATGGGAAAAGGAATTTATTGGCTTGCATTTTAAAGGCTAAAAATGTAGTGAGGAAGAACATAAGTAAGAAAGCATAAAAGTAAGAAAGAAGGTAGAGAGAGTGTCGTGGGTTTAGAGGGAGAAAAGAGTTTTGAGCTAGGTCTCAATTTTTCTCAACATTCAAAGGAGATTTTGAGAGTGATCGAGAAGGGAAAAATATAGAGGAAGATAAGAGCCTTCTTTTGAACTAAGCATTTCTTCATTTAGAGAAGATTTGAGGTAAGAACATTTTAAGGCTTTGGATTTTTGGAAGGGGTTTTGGTTTCAAGAGCTTAGAAATGGGTTTAAGAGTTCTAGGATCAATGTATACTTTAGCTTCTTTGGTTTCTCATATGAAAATCTCATCTAATTTGGGGATTTTATTTAAGTTAAGAAAGGAATCAAGAAGGACAAGAGGAGTAAGAAGAGAGGCTCACTTGAGCAAATTATCAACAAGAAATTTAAGGTGGATTACATTTTTATAATTGGCTAATAAGCCATAAATGTCTTCTTTCAAGAAAAGCGAAATAATTGTTCTTAGCTACTTCCAACTGTGCACTAAATTGTTGTTTAAATGCTTTGAGAAGTTGCTGCATATTCTGTGCATAAACTTTGTAAAAAAAAAATGAAATGATTTTGAAAAGATATCATGCCATTAAAAATCAAGTTTCTGATCTAGTGCCATTTCGAGCAACAAGTTTACAAATCATGAAAGCACATGTTATGTGGGTTCCTGGTGATCCCCTAAGTATGTTAAGTGCACTTGTCTAAAGACTTTTCTCGCCTACCTGCTAGTGGCATGGAGCTCCTTTATGGACTTCCATAAGTTCACGGCTACGTAAGACCATTGAGTGAAATTGTGTAGTACATTCTGTCTTATATTCACCTGGACCAATTTGACGTGTTTTTGTGTTCATGATGTGTTGAAAAAAGTGATGTATTCATGTTATGCCTTAATGTGAGTTTTTGAAATGAAGATGATTATTTCAATACTTTTTGCTTATTATCAATTATAAGATTATTACCCACGGGCTTTAAGCTCACCCCCCAATCTCCTCCCACACATTCAGGTGATGAGCAGGAAATCGAGTAGGTCAAAAAGGGCAAGGCAGCACTCCTAGGCTTGATTATTTTATATTTTGAAACAAGTTTGTAAAGCAGGGTTTTAGTTGCATTTTGAGCAATTCATGTATCTTTTGTATTTTGGGATTTCAATACATTAATGTAATTGCAGCTTGAAAAGTCCTCTAAAGCTTTGTATAACTTTTATCTTTTGATGCAAATGGTATATGTTTGCATTTTTACTCATGACCCTATCAAGTTCATATGTTGAAAATTTGGAGTTTCATCAAGGAAACTTCGCTTTCTGACTTCGGGGAAAAATCTGGGTTAACCTAAGCTGATTTAGGCAAAGGTGTTTTATAGTAAGTCGTAAATCTTTCAATCAACTTTCCAACGGTAGTTAGCATGAAAATTTTGGACATTTGAGCTAAAAGTCAGGGTCCTTATAAGGGAAGAGGTGTAAGAAAGGAGTTGTTTCCTCTTCCTTTTTGTTTCTTTTGTAATGGCGTCATCTCCTTCTGTGTTTTCTTTGTGATGACGTCATCTTCTTCTATGTTTTGTATCATCTGCATTTTGTATCTTCTACCTTTTTTATTGTCTGCCTTTTGTATCTTCTGTGTTTTGTCTTGTCCGCCTTTTGTATCTTTTGTGTTTATCTTCTGCCTTTTGTATTGTCTACCTTTTGTATCTTCTGCCTTTTGTATCGTCTGCTTTTTGTATCTTCAGTCTTTTGTATCATCTGTCTTTTGTATCTTCAACATTTTGTATCGTTTGCCTTTTGTATCTTCTGTGTTTGTATCTTTTTCCTTTTGTATCGTCTGCCTTTTGTATCTTCTGTGTTTTGTATCATCTGTCTTTTGTATCTTTTTTCCTTTTGTATTGTCTGCCTTTTATATCTTTTGTGTTTTACTGACGTGTCTTCTTCTGGGTTTTGTTCCTTCTGGGTTTTACTCCTTCTGTGTTTTGTTGACGCGTCTTCTTTTGTGTTTTGTTGACGCGTCTTCTTCTGTATTTTGTTGACGTGCCTTCTTTTGGGTTTTGTTCCTTCTAAGTTTTACTCCTTCTATGTTTTGCTGATGCATCTTCTTCTGTGTTTTGTTGACATGTCTTCTTCTGGGTTTTGTTCCTTTTGGGTTTATTCCTCCTATGTTTTGCCGACTACCTTCTTCTATCTTTTGCTTCTTCTGGGTTACTGTTTATGAACTTCTTCTATCTTTTGCTATCTTCTGTGTTTTGCCGTCCCCTTCAGAAGATAAAATCCGACCTCATGGGTCTGCCTCAAAGTTGTAGGTCTCTAAGTCTTCTTTGAAATTGTCCTACGAGAGTCTTCACCCAACATCCCTTATGACAGTATTTGCCACTTGTCCCAAGGCTGTGGAAAATGATTAAGGTCAACGTCTATTCGGAAATAGTCAAAGTAAGACTTCTTGGTAGGGGCACGCCACTCTTACGAGACACACATCCAGATGGCCCTTAGGCGATCGAGCTCGAAACCCTCAAGGGCGGGGTGTCCAACACTTATAGTATCAAAGCCTACTAGGTTTAGGAGCATCCTAGGCTTTTGGTAGGTAGCCTAAGACATGAAATGAATGTGCATTATTTTAAGTAAGTAAATTGCATGGTTTTTTTAAAAATTATTTTACATGATTTGAAATTGTTTTACATGAACTAAAGGTTTTCACTAATCTTATATTTAAGGAGTGATAAATGTCGCCTCGAAGGAGAACTCGAGGAGCTTTGACTTGATCTGGCTCTCGTAAAGGGAGTACAGATGAATCCGATGTCCCGCAAGATGTTAGGACACACCCTACTCCTGATTTTGAGGTACCTAATGTATAACATAAAGTGCCACTGCCTCCTCCTTCTATGCCATCTATGGACCGACAGTTCTTTCAGGCTTTTACCCAGGCCTTTACATATGTCATGAGCCAAGGGTCACAAGTTCCAATGTAGGTTCCAGTGGAGAGGAGTGGCCAGTATGATAAGCTCCTCTAGTATGGGGCTGTAGACTTCAATGGGACTACAAATCCTAAAGAGCCTGAAGCCTGGTTAAAGAGGACCGAGAGGGTTCTGATTCAGATGAAGTGCTTGGATGAGGAAAAGTTAGATTATGCAGTGAGCTTGTTACAGGGAGATGCACTTCATTGGTGGGAATCAGTACCCCACAGTCAGGATATGCCTCCAGTGTTATCATAGAGAGACTTTTTGGAAGCCTTCAGGAGGAAATACTTCTCGAGAGTCTATATCCAAAAGAAGGCCAAAGAGTTTCTAAATCTGACACAAAGGGATATGAATGCGAGTGAATATGAGTTAAAGTTTACCCAGTTGTCCCAGTACGCTGCCAACATTGTTACCAATGAGGAGGATAAGTGCCGCAAGTTTGACGGAGGTCTTCATTTGGGGATCAAAGAGAAAGTTCTGATCCACAACTTTTGTGACTACCAACAACTGCTAGATGCCGCACTCTAGGCTGAAAAATTGAAGAATATCAGAAGTGAAGTAAGCAGGAAGAGGAAGAACAGGGAACAATTTTCTAAGGGGAAAGTACTCAAATGCCTGAGATGGGTAGGAAGAGTTTCCACAGAAAGAGTGAGGTGGGAGTAATGCCCTACTAGGCATAAGCAACTAAGGGCAGCTTCAGTGCAAGCCTCTACTGTGGGTGGAAATAGCAGGGTGGAGAAGAGCAAGAACATGAACCCCTGATGTGAGCATTGTGGGAATCTCCACAGGGGAGAGTGTTTTAAGTTACTTGAAGCATGTTTCCAATGTGAAGAGAAAGGACATATGATTAGAGACTGTCCCCAATTAACAAGGCAAGAGGGGTCCCAATTGCAAATCCCAAAGAGAGCAGAAACAGTGGGAACCAAATCAGTCACAGAGGTGGGCTATTCTGAAGCTATGAAGAAGACTATTCCTCCAGGGAGGCCAAGGGATCAGACACAGGCTAGATTTTTTTCTATGACTAAAGAGCAAGCTACAACTGCACTTGAAGTTGTCACAGGTATGGCTTAGTTATTTAATTATAAAGTATATGTTTTGATTGATTTTGGCTCCACGCATTCATTTGTTTCTGCAAGCATGACATTACATGATGTTGATCTCAGGCCACTGGATAGTCCTTTAATTGTTAGTACTCCTCTAGGGAAGAATGTGATTATAAGTCAAGTTTATAGGAATCGTGGGCTTTTCATCGAGGGTACTTAGCTGGTAGTGGACTTACTACCTTTAAATCTAAAGAGGCTAGATGTTATATTGGGAATGGATGTCATGGAGAAGTATCATGCAAAGTTAGATTGTAGCCTTAAGGAGGTGGAATTTGACCTGGGCAATGGTAAGAAAGTGATTTTCAGAGGGGACAGGAAAATGCCATCACCAAGGATTATTTCGGCCTTGTTGGCTGACAGAATGATGGGAAAGGGGTGTGAAGTCTTTTTAGCATATGTTGTGAACATTGAAGCGAATGAAAGGAAGTTAGAGGATTTTCCAGTTGTAAGGGAATTTCCAGACGTTTTTCCAGAAGTTTTGCCTAGTTTGTCGCCAGTGAGGGAAATTGAGTGTAGCGCCCCCTCACCGTAGGGTACACACCGGGACGCCCGTGGGTCGTTCCGACGCATATCCCACCGCTCAGAAGTGCTACGATCGCTAACGATCACTACACACTCGCATGGCATCAATATAAAATAAACCACAATTGGAAATCGCTAAAATTTAAAACCATAATAATCACTTTTCATTAATGACATCAGTCCAAAATATAGACACATCTATCAGTCCCCTACAGGCCAGATACATCTCAAAAAGGAAACTGATAAAG
>JANIHY010000209.1:55317359-55327660 GCA_027479065.1 Erythroxylum brevipes | reverse complement strand
AGAATTTTTTAAAAAAATTTCCCAATTTTATTTTGTTTATCTACCAAATTAAAATTAAAGATTAGTAATTCCCAAAAATAAAGCAAATGAAGAACAATTGCATATATAAGTATAAAAGACAAAATTTTCATTTTGTTATTTGTAATAATAATACCTCATATATGTTAATCAATTACGAAAATTAAGAATGTAAAGAAATTGCTTGGGTTTTGGCAACGTGTGTATACTTGGTAATGAAATGTCTAACATTGGGGACAATAGTTTTTTTCGTCACAGAAAGGTGAACAGGTTTAAAAAATTAAGTGGGATGATGTCATCCTTGGGATATACATTTTTTATTAATCATTTTAGCAAAAAGAAATTTTGTATTAAATGGTTTAGTATTGGTGATGATTTATCAATTTGGTAGCAAAATATTTACAATTTGCGACGTTATTTGATTTTTGAATCAAACGTTTAACGATGAAATTTAGATTCGTCGTCAAACGTACCAAATGAGAAAAACTAAACAGAAGCTAGGATGACATCATTTGTCACAAACAACATCGTTTTAGCGTATGTTTAAACACAAGCATGCTAACCCTCCTTCTTCCCCCCTTCCACTTATCAGCCCCCTTCTCCTTCTTTATTTCAAAACCCAAGTTGCATTTGACATCATCCTGACGTTTGTTTAAACACAGACGTGTCAACCCTTCTCTTCCCCCTTCACTTATCAGCCCCCTTCTCCTTCGTTATTTCAAAACCCACGTTGCATTTTTGCCTTATCTTCTCCTCTAACTTTGACATTGTGAACAAATCTTCTCCCTACACTTGATCTCTTCATTTGATGAGTAGTGTTGATCTTTTTATTTTGATATGTCATTGAAGTTGAAAAAAGTATGATGGTTTTATATTATGTTTTAAATTTTTGTCGATTTATTTGCATTTATTGGTGATGATAATGGTTCAGTTGTGCAGAAGTTATGCTATTGTTGTTGAAGAAAGGGAAAATATACACATTTTATTATATTCTTCAGTTGAATTTTACTTGCTTACAAGGTGTTCGAAAAAATTCCTAATTGTCATTATATTTTTTATTCTTATTTCTCTTTAAATTTTTTGAGTTCTTAAAAGTGGTCTAATATTGCTAATCATCGCTATAATCATGTGGTATTTGACTACTGATCTCCTTATATTCATGTGGAATATTGATGTCTGAGTTAAGATTGTTTGTTATCTTCATTTTTTTTAGTTGTTAAATGTAATGGAACTCATAGAAACAAGGGAAAGAGGGTGGCAACGATTGAGGAAGTTCCTCCCCCATAGCAACCAACTCAATCTGACCCCATCATTCAACAACAAACAATTACATCCTCGAATGAAAACAGTCATAAACAACCATTACCAACATCGCCTATTAGTGCTGAAGGATTTTCAGGTTTGTTATTGTTTACCAAACATATTTACATTAATGATGAAATTAATCATTAAATGTTTAGTGTGTTTTTCTTATTATGATTTTTTTGTTTTCAGGTTCCAATACTGGCATTAGAAAATAAGGTTGAGGTATCATAAAAGGAGTTGAGTTGCAACATATGAATGTTGCAATGAACAACAAATTGTCTATGACTATTGACCCCACACAACGTCACCCTCTAGATAAGATCCAGTCCGCAAAATTTTCTAGTGAATTGGGCATTGTTTTGAGGAAGGAATTGCCTTACCTTTAGTATGCCAAGCAGTTGAGGGAAGACAACTTGCTCCAAAATATTTTAGACAAAGTTTCATTAATATTTCAATTCATTTGATTATATGTATTGTAATTTTAATTAACAAAAATAGTAAGTTAACTTATACATGTTCTTCACAGATGAAGCTCAATATCGTTTAAAGCAACAAGCCCGAGGTTTCAAATTGTGTTAGTTCACTGTTGAAATAAAGGGCGAAGGATCATCAATATAGACTTCATAAATATTATAAGTCTTTCCCTTCCGATGAAGAGGCGAGGAGACATGCTCTGGAACGGGTGACTCCAACAAATTTGAGTGAAATATGTGATTATTGGGCCTCTGTGAAGTTTCAGGTTTGTTTTATTTCTCTTCATATTGCCTTTAATTAATTTTATTTATACATTTCATGACTATTTTTCTTAATTTAGGAAAAGAGTGAGAAAGCCAAGGTGAACAAAGCAAAAATGAAGACTCCTCATAACACCGACTCCAAATCATTTTTTTCATCTGACAAGAATTTGTAAGTCTAATGTTTTCAATTTATTCTTCTATTTTTTAATACAGTAAATTATATTATCTTATAATTTTTTAAATTCATATAATAGAGTCAAACTCACCTCCAAGGACAAGAGTGTGATAAGATCACACTATATAAGCTAGCACACTACAAGGAAGGTTAAGGTTGGACATCTGAAGAGGCACAAAGTAATTATGTACGTATAAAAAATTAATATTGCAATTTATTTGTTTATGTAATACTAAGTAATAATTTTTTAGTTAACTCGATTTCGTACTTTAAATTGTAGGACAAGATGCAGGGGATGATGTAGACATCATTGTCTCAGGGGAGTCAGCCCAATGGTGATGACATTTGCAACAATGTCCTTGGTACAAGATCAAGATATATCAAATATTGGACCCCGTTTTTGGAGTCCAATAATTCGGACTCTTAAACCTTAAGCTTGCGTATTACCTTGTAGGGTTAAATTCAAAGAACCCTTATTAATCATCATCCCAAGAGTGGAGTGTCCATACCAGTAAATCTCCAAAATTACATCCCAAGAGTGGAGTGCCCACACCAGTCAATCTTCAAAAGAATTGTAGCTCTAAGTCTCTAGTTTGCTTTGAAGCATGAACCATCTTAATTGGAGCTTTAAAGATCAAACTATGCTTAAAAAGCTAGAACATGTTCATACCCCATTCATGATCTCGCAACCGCCTCCTCACTTTCTCTCCGTCAAACTTTCTCAAATCAACTCCGAAAGATACCAATTTTTGTGGAGAGATAGAAACATGTGTTAGGAATCTATTGGTTTAAAAAGCACTTCATTTGGAGGACGGATGAGGAAGTTATGGCCAAAAAAATCAAATGTTTATGTCCTTAATCATTTTGTACCTGTCTTGGTGCAATTACCATAGATTTTACTACAGCTGTTGGATTGATGTTGTTTTTGACCGTTTTAAAGAGGACTTTGAGATATACAACTTTTATGAAGAATGCAAAGTGAAATTCTACCTTTAAAATAGTCAAAATCACAATTTACTGTAGCTGTCCCGTGAATGTCCGTTAAATAGACATACATGTCTGCCTAACGGACATAGACGAGCTTGGGTGCCCTTTTTCACTCGAGAAGGTCCATTTAACGGACCTAAAACGGACATTGGTGAGGCTGGGGGTCATTTTTCATTTGGAAAGGTTCGTTTAACGGACCTAAGTCCATCTAACGGACATAGGGGTTCCCCAAACCCCTCTAAAACCTCTCCAATGCTTCCGACATTCAATATAACCTCATATTCACTCATAAACTTCCCAAATCCAACTCTTCTAGTGCAAACTCACTTGATATCAACTCAAACAGCAAATTTATCTCATCAAACTCTCAATTCTCAACCCATTTGATTCATCAAAACTACAGTTTCCCATAATTCTCCACAGTTGTCCTATACGCACATCCTATGTAGCATCACCTCTTGTAATGATCATAATTTACCACTTCGTTATCCAAAACTTACAAACTTTATGTCGTTAGAAAACTAGAAAGATCATCTACAACTTCCAAGAAGACAATTTTTACCAGTTCTACCAAGATTATTCTAGATTTTCCCTTGAATTCAGAACACAATTCTCACCCTTATGAAAACTAAAAAAACAATATAAAGACTTGGAGAATCATGAGCAAAACATAATGCATATGTATATAATGAATTTATATTATTCTATTATTGGAAAATTCAATAAAATGTGAATTTCAAGTTAAAAATATGTCATCAAAGAGAAAATAGGATATGATACAACCAAGGTTCAAGTTACAGCCATTTAGAGAAGCCAACGCATTTCTAGGTGAAGCATCACATTCTGCAAGTGCTATTGGATATCCAAATAAGGCATCACCTTTTGTACCTACTACTATACCATCCAACAACTCTGCTACATGATCCACTACCCCTATATCGATAGAGATATCAGGGTAAACATTGTGGATGAAGGAGGCAACTTCCAACCTGGTGCTAACCCTGCGTTTGGTTACTGTCCCCGTGGGTGGGGACAGTAGACAGGACCAAAAAATCTTGCCCCCAGAAGCGTTTGGTTGATGTAGCCGGATTTTTGTCCCCTGTATCCGGTAGACAGGGACTCGAAAATTTTTTCCTCCCAAAAAGGTGAGACAGGGACCAACTGACGCTGTCTCCTCGACTAAAACCTATACGTTTTGTAACTTTTTCCACTTTTATCCAGCTACCATCTCCGACTCCGGCGTCGCTTCTTCATCCCCGACTGAGCATCTTCCCCAACTCCGGCTCCGGCGCTCTTCCTCCCTGACTCTGGCTCTCTTCTTCCCGCACTGGAGTTCTTCATCCCCGACTAAGTTTCGTCTGTCTTGGTTCGCGCACATTGCTCTTCGTCCTCGCCTGCTCTTCGGATCTCTTCGCATACCGCCATCCCTCCGGATCACTTCGGATCTTTGCTTTCCCAAGACGTTGGTCTCTCCAGGGTCGGGTAAGCATTTGATTTTATGGCTTAAAAATGTTGGTTGATGAGATCGACAGACACTCTGGAATCACAACTTCTTTGGCTACACTTTTCGAAATTTTGTTTCTCTGAGAGCAAATCTAATTAAGTAGTGAAAGTCGATTCATCTACGGAAGTCCTTGATGTGTGTCACCGAAAAATCATTCTTGCTTTCTTGTTGCCTTTCGTCTTCATTCTCACTGTTTTTGTTACCGTTGAAGGTTTCAACATGCTCCTCACCCTTTACTTCTTTTCTTTGTCATTTCCCCCAAGTTTTTGGTTCCCTAGATCACAGCTTTGCCAATAAATGTAGTTAATTTGATTGTGGTCATTAGCTGCTGGATGGACCCTGATTTAGTTTTCATTATGATTGTTTTATGCTCACGTAGGTTGATTGTTTATATCATTCATTTGTCTTCTTCCAAATCCCAAATACGTAGGAATATTGTTTATATCATTCGTTTTGATTGTGCAATTGTGTGTGCATATGAACTGCGATCATTTATTTTTCATGTGGACATTGCTAATTGAATGTTTTATGTCCTGAACTCATTTGGATGCTACCTTAATGCATATGGTATCTTTCTAAACATGTAATAGGACTTGGATCCATGAGAACTAAATTTATGTCATTTACACATCAGTTCTTATATTTGCTGCATGGATATTGACAGTGGAAGAGAGTTTTCTATATAGTCATTGGTCTTTATTAAGTTGGGAATCACAATCTGCGAAGATATAATGTTAGTCTTAATGGTAAAACTCAGTTTTCAGTGAAATCTCACATTTCTAGTCTCTAGTGAAGCTGGATTTATCAGTATTGTTGATGCCAACTTGCAGTACTTCAAAGCTTTTGGTTATAAATATGTGTATGTACATAATATGCAACAGATTAGCAAATGTTACTGGATCATTTGCATAACTTCATAACTTCATTCTTTCATAACTTCAACAGATTAGCAACAGAAACTGGATCATATGCAACAGATTTGCATAAGTACATATCTTCATAACTTCATTCTTATGTTGTTTTTTCTTAGGATTCATTAGTGTTGTTGATCGGTGAGAGGGTGCAATCATCTCACTTGAGTATCTTCGGAGTTTGAAACAGGTATTTCATATATTCTGAAATTAAGCATCTGCTTGATTTGTAATTGACATAAACCCTTGTATTCTTGGTTGAAGTTGTTAAATTCAAGTTCTAAAATGTACACAAACTCATAACTTGATGTTTTTGGAGCAATTTAACTTTGTTACTGAATATGGGGCATGACTTCAATTTAGGCAGCTAATGCATCAAGTAAAAAGAGCATCATATATATATAGACAATTTATAGGAGTTATTGATATCACTACACGGTTTTGAATTAGAACTAGCTATCACCAACTTACATGATACATACATACATTGCTCAGCCTAGGACATACAATTACTTACTTCACTTTATATCTGCAGTCTCTTCATTATTGTGTATTGATATGTTCTCTCTACAATTTATATTTATATTGTAAAATATACATAGACATCTTCACCATTCATATGCAAACCATACACAATAATGAAGTATAGTTATTATTACTGTAGTTACTATAGTTATTATTACTCATAATGAAGTAAACTCAATAACTAGTGAAAATGTCTCTTCACAATCAATTCTCGTATTATGCATGTATTTTAGTTACAAGGCTTGCCATATATATATAACAAATCATATATGATTTTGAACTTTCTAAACAAAAGCCATACTACAAAAATTAAGTCAAAAGACCAACAATTGTTAAAGGGTTTATCTAACATCAACAAGATATGCTAATGACTTCATACAAACATTAAGTAAAAAGATCAACAATTGTTAAAGTATCAAACATTATGGAAATTTTGTAACCTTCCACCCTTTAATTGTTTTATCTTGCTCTCACTTCAAATCTTTTAGAATCCTTGTTATTCCAACAATATGGCATGCTATAGTTATTCCTACTGTATATTCTACTTCTATAGTTGAGAGTGTTGGACTTTGTTGCTTCTTTATAATGACAAGGAGGTGTTTCCTAAGCCCAAGCTAATAAATACAGGTTATACTTTTTCTATCTTATGCTAAAGAAGCATATTAGCAAAAGAAATAAGTTTAACTAATATTCCTCTTAAATACCTAATTCTAATATCTGAAATTCCTCTCTTTACAAATCCCAGATAAAGTTTGCTTAGGCCATGCATGAACTAGAAATAAATGATGTTCAGCCTTGTATGTGTGAGATACATAAGACCACCTACAATGCTTCTCAACTTTTTCTCATCCTCTTTTTAATTCCATCAACTAACAATTGTTTTTCATTTGCAGTCAAGGATATTTTGACAGACTTAAAATCTTTTAGGCCAACTCTTCTTAAATCATCCCATAAGAATCCTACATAACAGCAGCTCCTAAATCAATCATCTCGAGAGTCTGTATTATAAACTTATTAAAAACCTTCATAATAGAAACTCAATTTCCTACGTAAATTATATCAACAACATATAAAAAACTTGCCGTGTGTGAATGTTTGATTGTAAGCATTTAATAAACGGTTAGTAATAGGCTGAAAAGGCAAACTTGGTACGAGAGAGGAGTTCTTTACATCATTTGCATTTGGGTATTAGATTTTGGGTTAACTATCTTTCATTTATAATCTTGTTTTCATTAGCTTGGTTTATTGTATCCTGTAGAAGCTTCTTCTTATTATCTTTATTATTACATAATGATCCTAATTCTTCTCAGTTACCTTTGGGTACACAAAGGTACATGTGTGTTTGCAGATAGTATTTGGACTTACACATGGACTTGGTTTTGATAACAATGTATAAATACTTTGCAGATAGTATTGATTTACAAACATGGATAAAAGGGTTCGTGAAGCGATTTTAAAGGCATTGACTTTTCTTGATGTTTGGAATGGGCAGTTGGAATTAATGAAAGTGGTAATATTGGTAGTGTTGACAGTATACAAAAGAAAACGGAGGAGGACTGACAATGCATTAGGGAGTAGGGCATTGACAATGCCAACAAGGCAAGCTAATATAAATAGGATTTTGCATGAGGGTGATAGGAATAGTCAGTGGGATTTAAGGATGGACTTACATACTTTCAATGTGTTATGTGAAATGCTGCAAACCCATGGTGGGTTGACGAAAACTGGCCATGTGCCTATTGAGGAAAAAGTGTTAATCTTCCTACGAATATTAGCGCAAAATGAATCTAATAGAGTACTACAAGTTAGGTTGATGAGATCGGGAGAAATAATAAGTAGGGCCTTCCATAATGTGTTGAAGGCCGTACTAAGGCTACAACATCTGTTGTATGTCAAGCCCATACCAATTCCAGATGATTGCACAGACCCTAAATGGAAATGGTTTAAGGTTAGAAAACTTTCTTAGCTACAACAAATTGTCTAATATTGTATTGTAAATAACTAATGATATAACTTTGTTTTCATGGATTTTTGTTCAAAGGGTTGTCTTTGTACCCTACCCCAAGCAGAGAAACCCATATACAGAGGTTGGAAAGGCAAAATATGCACAAATGTGTTAGGATTGTGTGATAAGAACTTAAACTTTGTTTATGTTCTTGCGGGGTGGGAGGGTTCAACATTGGATTCAAGGGTCCTGCACGATGCAGTAACGAGGCACCATGGGCTTCAAGTGCCAAGGGGTATGTAACTTCTAAATTATACACAACTTCCAAAATTTGCACACACGTTTGATACTAAATATGCACAATAGTAATAGTGTCATTTTGTGTATAGGAAATTACTACTTAGTCGATGCTAGCTATACCAACGGTCCTGGATTTCTTGCACCTTTTAGAGGCACAAAATACCACATTCAAGAGTGGGCAAGAGATGGAAGGGCACCTAAAAACCAAGAGGAGCTTTATAATAAGAGGCACTCCACTGCTAGGAATGTAATTGAACATGCATTTGGCCTACTGAAAAAAAGATGGAAAATCCTAAGAACTCCATCTTTTTATTCACTAACCACTCATGCGCAGATAATTCTTGCATGCACACTTCTGCACAACTTTATTAGGTTGCATATGGCAGAAGATCCTGCAGAGCATATTCCTTTTGATGTCGAGGAAATGGCAATTGGGGAAGATGCTTCCTTGCCTGAAACTGTTGATTGTGTTTAGGCAAGTGATGAATGGAGTCAATGGAGAGAGGAATTAGCCACGAACATGTTTGATGAATGGAAAAGCAACAATTAAATTGTGAAGTTCATTTTAGAGTGTGAGTTCTTAGATTAGTGAATTGCGGGATTCATTTCGGTAGGCTTTGTATTGTAATTAAATTAAGGGAGTGTTTTCATCTCTTCTTTTATTGATGAATTTGATATTTCACAGCATGTTACTGCAAATTAAATATTGTCTTTTTTATATATATATTTCCATCTTGCTATCAATTGATATATTTTGCTATAATTATCTGTTGAATGGTTTGGCACGTTGTGGGATTCTTGACATTGCCTGGTGTAGGTGCAATGTCAAGAATTTGGACGGACAATGAAACAGATGCATTTGTTACCTTAATGGAGGAGGCTGTGAAAGCGGGTCAAAGGGTAGATAATGGCCAATTCAAGCCTGGTACTTTCCAAACTCTTGCTCGTAAAATGGTGGAGAAGTTTCCTGAGTGTGGGATTGATAGGAGACATGTAAAAAATAAGCACAAAAGGTTAAAAGACAAATTTCAAACAGCGTTTGACATGTTAAACTGTAATGGCTTTCGCTAGAATGAGTCAAAGCAATGCGTTGAGGTCGATAGCAAGCAAGTCCTTGATGAATAGATTAGGGTAATTCTTTGCTTATTGTTGATTGTTTTCAGACCTGTCTGAATAATCATCTGTAATTCATTCTGACATTTTCTGATGTTTTTTCCAGAGCCACCCGAACAAGTACTACACTCATAGCAAGTCATTCCTGCTTTACCTTAGACTTGAATTTGTGTTTGGGCGGGACAGAGCCACTGGTGGAAGGGCTCAGAGTGCTGCTGATGCTATTAATATTGGTGATGAGGGTGAAACAGAAGGCGAAGCCCCATCGGCTAAACCAACTTTTGATGACCCTTGCGATCAACCAGCCTTGCATACTCCTCCTCCTCTGACTACTTCACCCCAAGTCCTCGGATCCATGACATCTTTCAGCAACACTGCTAGAAATCTACAAAACAAAGGAAAACGAAAGATGCGGGATAGTAAAGCGCTAGAAAGCCTTGCAGCATCATTTGCTGCTGCTATTGAAACCAACAAAGAGAATGCTAAGGTGATTGCGGACGCCATTGCAGGAATGCAAGGAGCTAAGTTGGGTGAAGAACTTGTCAATTTCGACTTCCCTGTTGAGGAAATTGTCAGGGCTAGAAAGATATTCGGGAGGCATGCTGAATTAATGTGTATTTACTGGGGTTTACCACCAGAGCTAATACAAGCTTATGTTAGGAGCCTTTTAGATTCAGACATATGACATGCTGTTTAATTTTTAAATTTGCATGGTGATGAAACTGGGTACATGTCATCTTGAATGATGTATATGTGAACAATTATCTTACTTATCAATGGT
>JANIHY010000209.1:55119460-55132077 GCA_027479065.1 Erythroxylum brevipes | reverse complement strand
CCAGATTTTCCTAAAATATAAAATTGATGCCTAAAAGAACAATTATTCTATAACAAAATTAAAACTAATTAATTGAAAATTAATTATTACAAAAAAATTAAAAAAGGATAAAATAAAATTCATATCCATAGACATTATAAACGAAACCTTTGGGAGTAATTTTTTTGTTCCAAATTACTCCAAACTAATTTTGTTTTTACCCTCTTACACTAAGAGTATGTCTGTATGATCCATTTGTAAACTAACCAGATTAATTCCCTTTCCATATTAGTTGGTCTAGAATTTTTATTTCTAGATTATATGTTGGTAATATACGTCTATATTTTAATGAGCAATTGCCCTATTGATCACCTATAATCCAGCTTTTAACTCTTGAATTACTAGGTTATCTCTCAGTTAGCCTAGACATTAGTTAGGCATTGTAAAAAGGCCCAATTACACTTCGACTTCATAATACTGGGAAGCATATTCCCAATTCCTTATCAGACATTTGAAAAATTAACAGTTGACTTGCTCCTTATCTTAAGAAGGTGAGATATAAACCATGATAGCAAAGGTTTATATTTATGTTCCTATATACTCGTTCTTTCCAAAATGTTCATATTTATCCTTCTAACCTACAATGAATCTTTACAACACATTAACCTCCACAGTCTCTTGGACATGAAAACTTGGTTGATAAGGTTTAGGGGAGTGATGCCTAACCCTCCCTCTTCCCTTGGACTGAACACTTCTTCCCACATCACTTTAACCTTGTACATATTGTCCTAATTTTCAGCCTATGGTAATTTCCTAAATAACCTTTCTACTAATTTGGTATGTTCTTTAGTGAGGAAAACATATGATGACCAATACATTTGTAGTGAACTTAGCACAAATTTTATCAATTCCATTCGTATAGGATAGTGATTTTGCAACATTTTTCTAACTTCTTTGTATTTTCTCCAATATAGGTAAATAGATAGTCCCAAGTACATAAATGGAGAGTTCCTTTCACCTATATACCTATGATAGAAAAAAACCAACATACATAATATGATGCACTATCACTTAGGACCATATAGCTTTTATTTTGTTTAATCTCAACCCTGATACAAGTTGCAAAAGTGTAAAGAGGTGTCACTAGGAATTAGATAGATCTATCATGAACTCTAAAAAGTAGGACATCATCCATAAAGGAGAGGCAAAATATTTTGAGCTTTTTGCATTTACTATAGAACTTAAAGCTGTAGTCTTAAAAGATGTTGGCCTGATCAACTTTGTTATGACTTCTATACAAAGAATTAAGAAGTAAAGGGATAGAGGATCTCCTTATATGATACCTCTTCCCCTCTGAAAAAGAAAAGTTGGTTCACAATGTATGATCACACTAAATAAGGTGGTAGTTATACAAGTATGGATTCGTTGCTTAAATATGCTAGGAAAATCAATACCTCCAATATGCTGAGAATAAATTCATAACTAACTTAGTCATATAATTCCTAAAATTCAACCTTAATAATGCAATTCTTTGAGATATTCACTCTAGTATAGCCTCTTAGAAGCTTATGAGCTATTAGTTAATGTTCCTCCAGAAGCTTGCTTTATAAAAAAGCCCTCTGAGTTATGTTGAATATATGCTTAATAACATTCTCTAATCTAGATGTTAAAAGTTTGGCAATGATTTCATACATAAAATTATAGCAATAAATATATGTTAAGTCATAGAAGGAGGGTAAGGATATTAAGGAAAAGGTTGATTTAAGTTGTATTAGTGTGTTTAAGCATTAAATTCCTTAATTGCATAAATGATAATGTTCTTGATATATGGCCAAGCTTTTTGATAAAAGCATCCGTTGAAAACATCTGGTATTAGTACCTTCTCTAGATTCATCTCAAAGACCACACCCTTAATTTCAAAGGCATGGATAGGGTTGATTAATATTTTTCTTTTCTTCATACCAAATTGATTGGCTATGAAGTATCTCAAAACTTGATTGGAGAACTTAGATGGAGCATTAGTTTTTAAGAAGTTTTTTGAAAAATTAAAAGCCTTCCTCTTGAGACTCTCTTGACTGTCTACCTTCTTCATATTCCCCACCTCTAAGGAGATGATCTTGTTAGTATTTTTTATGTTCATTAAAGCCTTATGAAAGTAGCTAGTATTTTTATACCCTTCCTTGAGCTATATGTTCCTGGATTTTTTTTCTTAATTATGGATTTGTAATTATCTACTACCTTAGTATATGATTTTAGCACATGATTTTCTTTATTCAACTAGTAAGGATTTCCAAGATCTTTATAAACTTCCTTTTGGATTAACTATAAGGTTGCTTTGAAATTTGGAATTTCCTTTGTAAAATTGGATATTCTCTAAGTATTTAAGATTTTGAGCTCTTGTTTGTTAGCCTCTGACTTTTGGAAATAAATATAGGTTTTACACCCTAATAAACCCTTAGGATAGCTCCTTCAAATCCTTCATTATCTACTAAAAAAAATTTAAAACTTAAATGAGTTTCTTTTGCTACATTCATTGAGCATACCCTTAATAACAATGGGAGAGTGATCTAAAAGAGGGGCATCTAAAGTTTTCTTAACTTTCCTCAAATATCTTCAACCAATCTTTGTTAACAATTGCTCTATCTAGCTTCTTAATTATGCCTTTAGGCTTTTTTTTTCTTTAGATAAAGAAACATATCTCTATTCTCAAATATTTCATCCTTAACTTCTTAATACATTCTTTAAATTCCTCATTATAGTTTCTTCGACATACATTTACTTTAGCTTTAGAAAGGTATAGAATACTATTGAAATCTCTAAGTAGTATTATTGGTGGCTGATATTTTGATTAAATCCTCCTATATTATATGCCTTTGAAATATCAAATTAGAACTAAACATAAAGGATATAGTTATCCTCTCATTCTCCTACAAAAATCAAACTTCTAGATGCATCTACTAGTCACCTATCTCAAGCTTTTTGACTCTGACCAATATGGGGTTGAACATAATCACTATCCTACCATAGTGATGACTTTAATGGTTAGATAAAAATTCCCATTAGTTATCTAATGTTCTCAACTTATTCATGTGTTCTAGCTTGACTTTAGTTTCCAAAATACCTTTAATAGATTATTTATCATCTAGTGAAGTCCTTCAAGAACTATGGTTTTTTAGGGTAGTTGATGCCCCTTACATTATAGGCCATTATTGGCATTATACAGGAAAAAGTTTGGATCCTTTAGATCTTCTTTTCCTTTTTAAATTCCTTTTTAATCTATCTAAAAATCTTGAATCAATTCATCCAATTCTACTTGTTCTAGATTAATTGTCTCCTCTGCCTGGACTGGTGGCCAGTTCTTTTCAGTTCTTGCACTTGTATCCTCAAATGTGACTTCCTTACACTTGATTATAACTACTTCATTCCCCTTTGGCACTATCTCACTCTGACTGGGCATAACATATTTAGTATTGTAGCTATTTGTTTTAGATGTTCCACCTTGCTCCTCAAATGTCTCTATATTCACATCGCCTCTTGAGTTAGCCCTCTCTTCCCCCTAATTTTCCCTTTCCTTTGATTGCTCCACTACTCCCTCTCCATTCATTATGGATTGACCATCCAGCCTCATAAGTTCCTTAAAGCCCCCTTTTAGCAAACTTTTTACTGATTGGCCTATAATATTTACCTTATTTTTTGAGTGTTCGTTTTGAATGATAGGAAACCCTTATAAAGTCCTCAAACAATGTATTTTTTCTCCCAACATCATTAGATGTATCTAGAAGTTCATCCCTTAGCTTAACATTAACACACACCCTATGTAGCACCCCACTCCTGCAAGACACGTGCCTAACATCTTGGGTGATATTCGAGTCCGTGCCCTGCGAGGGTAACGTATTAGAACACTCAATCAGTCAAAACTTAGTATAATTTTTTTTTAAACCACAAAGATAGTATGTGGAAATCAATCATCAAATAGAGCCCATTTTATTCCATAAACATTTTTCAAATTGTCAGAGTTTCGTTAATCACTAGGGCCCATTCCAGAAACAAAACACCCATAACCATACTGTCAATACAACATGATTACATTCGCATACACATTGTATAATAATTTCAGAATACATTCCTTCGTACAAAATTTACGGAAAATACAATTCAGTATAAAAATAAAGGAATATAATGCAGACACGAACTAATCTCGACCTCTATCCCTTACTTGTATGTTGTAGGTATACTCTCATTTGCCTAATGAGGTATTCGTCCAATCCTGAAAAATATTTGCAAATTTTGGGGGAGTTTTGCGAACTCAATGAGTGACCATCATTGATGGTTCACCTAGTCACATAACACATAATTCACTTTTACATCAGTTCACATTTCAAATTCAATGCAATTTAATCATTCATATTATGCATATGCAATACACATGAGACCCACTTTCTATTTATTACTTTGTTGTGACTGAGTGCCTAAACTGTCCTATATAGGGCTCATTGATAACTGTCCCATATAGAGCTCATTGATAAGTGTCCCATATAGGGCTCATTAAATGTTGAGCCTTAGGCTTTGAATCATTTTTGAGCTCGAGGTTCTTTTTCACTCGTTGAGCTTTAAGGTCTGATTGGTGGCTACTCTGGTCACAACTACCATTATGTTTCATGCATTCATGAAATTAAATGCATCAATCACATATGAACACTTATTCACTTTCACATATCATCGGACCTTAGTCCGGTATTCAACATTTATGTTGAAAAACAGTTTGTGATCATGCATTCATGTCATGAAACATTTAGTTCATCATATTCACATACAATTAGCACTTCAATATTACATTCAAACATCAGAAACCTCGGACCTTTATTGTCCATAATCACACAATCAATTCACATCTCATTCATAATCACTCAAGTCATAACATAAGCGAAACCAACAATAAGGTAAGATCATCTAGGTCTACTCACAGTGTGCTCCAAAATTCTATTGCCTAGATGGTCCATCAACGTTTGGAGGTTGATGTTCCAATTGTCCCTCTAAATCAAATAACATACACATATATCACAATTTGCACAATTATAAGTATTTAACAATGCACATGAATTAAATGAATTATGTACAATGCATGTTGATGATAATCCCGTGTATCTTTCCTTTAATTTCATTACAAAATCATTCCCATATCAAAACTCATCTAATTATAATTTATACTTAGGTTTATGTCTCACTAAAACCATTAAAATCATATTTCATTTCCATTGGCTTACTTTCAGATTTTTCCACGACACTCTCTCGGGTCTACTGTTCATATTAAATCAGAGTGTATAATTGATATAATTTGGTCATACCCTCTTCTAGAAAAGTGTTCTTCTATGTCTTATGTTTCTATTAACACCAAAATCTCTCAATTTGGTTTAGTAATGTGAAAGTTATACTCGAAATATTTTTTGGACTGCTTTTATTCAGAGACAACATACTATACTCAACTTTCACCCAAAAATTGAAACTCTTAGAGTCTGATTCAGAATTTGATTTCTCAAATGATTTGTAGCCTTATGTCTCTAGTTTACTCCAAATTAAGAATCAGTTAATTTGGATAACTATAGAAAAAGATATGTCCAAAATACTGAGATATGGAAGTTCGTCGCGACAAACTCCTCCAGAGAGGAATTCTCGCATAATTTTCACAAGTTCGCCGCGATGAAACCCAGAGTTGGCTGCAGTAAACTTTACCTGAAAGAAATCCTAATTAAAGCCTTTAAGTTCGCCGCGGTGAATTTTCAAAAGTTTGCCGAGGCGAACTTCCACAGACGCAAACTCAGTTTTTCAACTTCAGGTCAGATTTTGATACTCCTCTAGCTAGAATTTAAATGCGACTTCTCCATGAAAAATGTAGCCATATATCTCTAGTTTACTCCAAATTAAGAATCATATCATTTGAATAACTAGAGAAAAAGATATAGCTAAAGAACTAAAACATAATCATATGGAAAATGTTACAGCCAACATTTTTACAGCACCCATTAAACATCATTCACTCACCCAATCCAACATTATGTCATTCCCTAATATATTATTCATCAAAACACGAAAGCAAGACATGAGTCCATTCCTATTTCTCATCCACGTTTCCATCCTTATATGATGAACATTTAACCTCTAACTATCATAAAATCATATTTCATTCCTTAATTCAAGAAGAAAAAAGTTTAACTTACATGTTTAGCTCCAAAGCTCCTTCAAATCACCGAGAAACCCTAACTCTCCAACATATACGATCTTTATTTTGAAGGTAGGTAGGCTAGTTTTTTCTTATGGCAAACGGAAGAAATAACAAAATGGAAGTAGCAATTAATAGATGAAAGCAAGGTGTAACGTTGGTGATGGTCGATGGCAAGAATCATGAAGAAGGAGAAGAAACTTGGAGAAAAATGGAGAAGTTACGAAGAAGAAGAGAAAAGCAAGAGTTAAAAATGAAAGAAAAACCATTTACTTGGTCTTTCAAGTGAAAGGACCGTGAGAGAGAGGACTGGTGAGTGGTAGTGATACTTGTCACCGCCACTTGTCACCTTCTCATGGTCCCATATGGACCCTTATTAAAAATTAGTCTATTTGTCTCTAATTTCTAATCCAATTGTCTCCCAATTTTAATTGGCACTTGTCAATAAATCCCAACGTCACATATGAAAATTTCTACTGCCATCTAACATTTATTTCTACCACTATTTATCAATTATTCTGCCACTTGGCATTTTTCCTAGTCCAATATACCCTTAAAGTTTCTAGAAATTTCCTAAATTTCACCAAAAATTATAAATCAGCAATATGCTCTCCAAACAAATTTTCAATACAATCAAACCATAGTTCTCAATAATATCACATTACAATTCAATTATACCTGGAATGTCGATGAATGCATGTACAATCATTTTAATATGTGCAAAAATCAATATTCACATGTGTGTATGCTAATTTTGTGCATGAGCATGAAATACATTTCTCTAAACTCTCATTGTTATTTCTCAATTACCCAAATCTAGGGTTCTGCCCCTTTAGTATGAGAACAGGATGTTACACCCTAGCATAGCCATTTTTCTTTCTTATAGTTATATTCTCGTCCAAGTAGATAGGATATCCAATGAAGTTGGCTAAAGCACTTAAGCCTTTGATGGAACAATATTGCAAGGGAATATTGTGCAAGTTAATACATATAAGTATGTGTTCATACTAAATTATTTATAAGGTCAAATGTAGCTTCCATTATTGGAGGAAAATGAGATAGTTGTTGATATGTCAAGATCCTCCTACTAGAATTTCCTTAGTTCCCACTTGAGAATTGAATCTAGAAAGAGTGATGTTTTCTTCAGTTAAAAGGACCTCTTGCAAACCATTGCTATTATAATATTTATGAGCCCAAGTGTTTATTGTTGACAAGGGAATTTTTTTCCAAGGAAAAAACCCACTAATGTAGAAGATTAGGTTTTAGCTCCTTCATTCAATATATCAATTCTTAAAGAAACAATAGGACATCCTACAAAGTTATCAAGAAGGCTAGGGCCCAAGGCCTAACCTAGCCCGAACCCGAGTTCGACTATTTTAAAAAAATTTTAAAAGATGTTTTTGAGAAAAAGATGTCATTTTGTCATTATATGTTAGACTTCAAACCGAGTTCGAGCCCAATTGTAAGTAAAGGGTTGGGCTATAAAGCAAGGGCAAGAATAATTTTTCCAAGGGAAATTGACCTTAGTTAAGCCTAGTACTAACATTCTCCGTAATGGGTTAGCTTGTAAAGAAGGGCCTAAAAATAGTTTCTATTAACGAGAATTAATTTACGTAGGAGTGGAATAAAGAGTGGAATGACAAAAGAGCCCTTGTTAGCAATGAAGCTAGGACCTCGCATAAACTAAGAAGAGCCAGAGAGAAATATGTAGGGAGAGAAGCTGAAGGCACTAAAAAGTGATAAGCAAGAAGAAGACAAAAGATGTTGGACGTAGATCAGAAACAAATCACTGGGCCGAGAGGCCATAAAATGGTTTGAACGTTCTAGAAAAAAGATAGGAAACATTTCTAGAGAAAAGTGTAAAGTAAGTTTTCTTAGATAGTTTGTTTTTGTTTAATTCATCTATATCAATTCACTTCATATTAGATTAAATATAATTTTAGATGCTGGAGATAGAATATAGTAGTAGTTAAGCATAATTGAATGTCTTAGTTTGTGTTAATTATTTAGGTAGGCAATAAAGTAATTGGTGTAAAATTACTGCAAATTTCAGTTTTATATTTCATTTAGGACAACCTTCTAACTTTAGTCTGGTAATAATTTAAGAATTTCGGAAACCATTCACCTTATCATAATTTTTGCATCGTTAAAAAATGTCAAAATAATTCATATGTTTTGTCAAATTAGATAGATCTGTCGAGCCTGAAGCTTCAATCACGACAAAAACAAACATTGGAGGACGCTCAAAAAGGTATCAAATTATGGAATAATTGAAAAGAAATCATTTCTGTTATGGCGTTTGAAAGAGACAAAGTGGATTGCGAATACAGTGCGATACCTATCGAAGCGCAGCTTTTGATCGGCCTTGGAATAAGACTTGATTATAAGTTCATACAATTCAGAGAATAACTCATTGACATATACAGATGAGAAATACATTGTTTTTGTACATGGACTAATGCGAAGAATAAATACATTTTGGAGAAGCACATGAACTTTTCAAAATATTCGCAGCTGTCCTCCAGGGTTGCGACTACAGGATTAATCTTTAGTTAAAATCAACGGAACTTTGAGTTGTTAAATTAAACTAATGATACTCAAGGTGACTGCTTCCTGGAACTTAGGATAGGAAATTGTGCAATTTACCTCCTCTTTCGTTAATTTAGTGTGTATTCAAAGAGTTAACTTAATGGCCACCTTGTGTCCTATTTTAGACAGAAACAAAACATCGCATATCATGTAGCTTTATGATTGCTCTTTCTTTAAGGACAAGAGAACATTACATATGCCAACTTCCAGGACGTATTGTTGCCTGATTCCTCTTTGCAACCCCAAACGAAATGTGTTTATGAATCCCCAAAGGTCCTGTTTTCCATGAAGATCCTAACGCGCTTGTCACTTCTCCAACGATAATACGCTATATAAACTGCGAAGGCGTTTGCTGTTGTGAGTCAGGACTCCTATCATTTCCCATTCATCTTTCAATTACCATGGAAGAAAAGAGGTCTACTTTGTTTCCATCCATGGTGATGTTCCTTCTTAGTCTTATTTTGATGTTAGGTTCCTCTCATGCGAACGATGAGATAGAATATGGAAATAATGTCGGAGAGAGCGAGTTGCAGACTTATCTTGTGTTCGTCGCGAAACCTGATGCTATGGTTTCTGCTCAATCCGAAGATTTAGAAAGCTATTATCAGACATTTCTGCCGGTTGACATCTCAGACAATGGCGAAGAACGAATGGTGCATGCATATCGAAATGTGGTCAGTGGATTTGCTGCAAAGCTGACGGCGGAGGAAGTAAAAGCCATGGAACAAAAGGATGGATTCTTGTCTGCGCGGCCGCAAAAGTTGTTGCAAGTGCACACAACTCATAGTCCTAGATTTTTGGGTTTGCAACACAGTTTTGCATTTTGGAGCTTTTCAAGTGTCTGGGAATCATCAAGTTACGGGAGGGGAGTGATTATTGGAGTTTTGGACACTGGAATATTGCCAGATCATCCTTCATTTGATGACACAGGAATGTCCCCTCCACCAGCGAAATGGAAAGGGAAGTGTGAATTCAACGGAACTTTATGCAACAATAAGCTGATTGGTGCAAGAAATCTTGTGGCAAAAGATAAATACCAGCCTCCATTGGATATCGAAGGACATGGGACTCACACAGCCAGCACAGCAGCCGGTAATTTCGTGAATGGTGCCAATGTCTACGGCAATGCAAATGGCACTGCGGTTGGAATGGCACCTTTGGCGCACTTGGCCATTTACAAAGTTTGTTCTCCTTCAGGTTGTGCTGATGCTGACATATTGGCAGCAATGGATGCTGCTGTAGATGATGGGGTGGATGTGCTTTCTCTTTCTCTTGGTGGTGATTCAAGTCCCTTCTATGATGATAATATTGCCTTGGGTGCATTTGGAGCTATTCAAAAGGGAATTTTCGTGAGTTGTTCAGCTGGAAACTCCGGTCCAGGACATAAAACTCTGTCCAATGATGCTCCATGGATTTTAACTGTGGGAGCAAGCACTATGGACAGAAACCTAAGAGCCAGCGTGAGACTTGGAAATGGTCAAACATTTTTAGGTGAATCTATCTTCCAACAAGTCGTCACCCCAGCACTCCGGCCTCTAATTGCTGCGGGCAACGCCTCTGAACCATCTATTTATTGCGGATCAGGATCTTTGGAAGGTGTTAGTGTGAAAGGCAAGATAGTCCTATGTCAGAGGGGAGGGAAAATAGCAAGAATTGACAAGGGAAAAGAAGTGAAAAGGGCTGGCGGAGTTGGCATGATTCTGATGAACGACAAACCTGACGGCTACAGCACTTTAGCTGATGTTCACGTTCTTCCTTCATCACATGTTGCTTATGCAGACGGAAGGGCAATCAGAGCCTATATAAACTCCACAAAAAACCCAACAGCTGAAATTATGTTTGAAGGGACTATTATTGGGTTGCCTGATGCTCCTACGGTGACATCTTTCTCCTCCAGAGGCCCAAGTTTGCCAAGTCCTGGAATCTTGAAACCTGACATTATAGGCCCTGGTGTTAACATACTAGCGGCTTGGCCAGTTTCTGTGGAGAATAATACCAATACAACAGCAACATTCAACATCATTTCTGGTACTTCAATGTCTTGTCCTCATCTTAGTGGCATTGCTGCATTGCTGAAAAGTGCACATCCTGACTGGTCACCAGCCGCCATCAAATCTGCTATGATCACTACGGCTTACACATCAAGCCGTAGAGGCAAGCCAATTCTCGATGAAAATCATCATCCTGCCGATTTATTAGCCACCGGAGCAGGGCATGTGTACCCAATAAAAGCAAGTGATCCAGGGCTTGTTTATGATCTCCAACCTGAAGAATATATCCCTTACTTCTGCGGTTTGAAGTACAAAGACAGAGAGATATCTTTCATTGTTCAACGACAAGTCAAATGCTCCGAAGTCTCAAGCATACCTGAAGCACAACTGAATTACCCCTCATTTTCAATTATATTCGGTGTTCAAACTCAGACATACTCTAGAGTGGTAACAAATGTTGGACCTGCTAACTCAACTTACACCGTTAAGATTACTCCACCACCAGGAGTGAACGTTACCGTGAACCCGGGAAACATCGTCTTCAGTAAAAATTCTCAGAAGGCAACGTACAACGTGACATTTAGCAGGAATAATGGAGAACAGCGCACGCAGGAATTTGCACAAGGAAATATTATATGGTCGTCAGGTAAGTACGTGGTTCGAAGCCCGATATTGGTCAGGTTATCAGACGATTAGGTCCAGAAATTTGCACGCCTGTGGAGACAAATCCCACCGTAACAAAGTTTCTTGCAAGAATGTGTGATCTTTTCTTTCTGTCAATAATGTCCTCTACTATACTTTTATTTCTCACCACTTTGATGAGGCTTGAATTCAATGGACTCGTTATGCTTCTTTTTATGTTACATCAAATAAAAAGTTACCTTTTAGACTCGATTATAAATTTTGATTGTACACCAACGATAGATACATTTGAACTTGGATACTCAGAATTAAAAAGAAATGATTTGTGATAGTTTCAAAGCTAAATTCGTCGTGCCGTGTCTTAATCGTGGTTCCTTATAGTGGATTTGATTGAAACCAATAAAAGATGATTATTGTGTAAGAATTGAAAACCATCTAAAACATAATAAGCCCTTTGGGATAAAACATGCGAATGTTCCCATCGTTGGATGGCCTGATGACAGCATTATTGTGAGAGCTTCCTGTGAAAACGAAAACTCTATTTCACAGACGATAGGAATGAATGATCCAACGATGAAAAGCAAGCGCTACATCTAGATATCTGCAAACAAGAAGTTCCCTTCCTCATCTTGACATTCGCATTATTACCAACAAACATTTGAAGGATAACAACTACTAGCAGACGGCAATTAATTGAAAAGGAACTAAATAGCTAGCAATAATAAGTTAGAGATTTGCTCTTCACAAACTTCCCAAGCTAAGAGTACACTTAATAAGCATTTTCTGTTTTCATCGTATAAGAAAATGAGTTCTCATTTAAATTCATTGGGATCAAGCTAAAAATAAATACGAATTGACGTTACCACTACAAGAAAAATATTTCGTCGGTAAGCTTATTTAGTGACGAAATTTATTCACGGAAAAAGGCGTTGGAGATATGGCCGTTACTAAATTTAACGACGGATATTTTCTGTTGGTAAATTTACCGACGGTAAAAATTTTCGTCGGTAAATTTACCGACGGTTATTTTGTTCATTCAGTAAATTTTTGTGTCAGAAAATTACCAATGGATTTTGTAATTCTGTCGGTAATTAGCGACGAAATTTTTTCCGTTGGTAAAATCCAATATATTTACCAACGAAATTTTTTTTCCGTCGGTAAATTTGCTGAAAACTATTTTTTAAAATTTACTTGCAAAG
>JANIHY010000209.1:55100641-55111161 GCA_027479065.1 Erythroxylum brevipes | reverse complement strand
ATAATAATAAGTTTAATAATATAATTAAGAATAAAACATTGCTTATGTGAGAGAACGGGTATTTTTAGAAGTTGTTTATGTGTTTTGTTTTAGAGAAAGAGACAAGAAATTTTGTCATTCGGTTTTGGAAGGAACAAAAAATTTTGTTTTTGTCATCCGGGCACTGAACAAAAATTACTTGGGATAGCAACCAAACATACAGATGGACAGGATTTTTTTGTTTTATCATCTGTCCCCACTAAAATGGACAACAACCATACACTACGTTAATGCATACTAGTCGACTAGTGCACTACATATAGCCATTTAAAGACTAGTTCTTAGCTCTAACGAATATAAATGGTCTGAAAATACTATAAATATATGTTTTCTCATTGGTTTTATAATTAAGAAGGTTTTGGATATCTTATACATACATTTCAAAGTGTTTTTTAATCATTTGAGCATCATTGTCTCTTATTTATGTTAGTGAGCCATTTTGGTGTTATTTGGTTGTAATATTTGGTTCGAAGAATATATTACTATACTTGGGGCTGATTCAAGTGAGATTGGGGTTCCTCTTCACTTTGGAAGAAGAATTTAAGAAGGGTTCCTCTTTGTGGAGAAAGATTATACAAAAATTATCCTTTACCTTAAAGAAGAATTATTATGAAATTGTAAAAAGAGTATTAGGAGTGGACATATATAAGGGTTGTTTATTAAACCACTATAAATCCATTTACATTTTTTCTTCCTTATCATATTTAAACTATTGTTTAATTACTTAATTGATTTATATTAAGCAATTTCTTCATCCTTATTTACAATTATTATTATTAATTGAGTGCATTGGTTAGAAAAATTATTAATTTTATAAACACCTAATTCACACCTCTTTTAGATGGTATTAGGGACTAACAAGTGGGATCATATCAGATCTATTAGGCTATCATTTCTAACGAAATCATATAGCAAAGATCATAATGGCATATTTAGGAGTATTATCATCATTATTCTACTAAAAGGTACAAAGCATTAATAGGTCTTCTTTTTTTAATGGCAATAACTACCCTTATTGAAAAATTAGGATGATATTCTTCTCAATGACCAAAATTTTAGACTTATGGGAAATAGTTTTTCTTAGTCCCTTTACTCCTACGAAAATTGTAAATAATAAAAAGGTACTCAAAATAAAGGAAGAATGGGAAACTCAAAATAAAAGACTAGTTATCTTGAATAATAGGGTCATATTCTTTTTTTTTTTTGCATCAGGAAGAAATGAATTTAATAAAATCTCTATGTGTGAAACAACTTACAAAATTTGACATATTGTAGAAGTCATCCAAGAAGAAACAAATCAAGGAAAGCAAAGTTAGTATGCTAACTCACCAATATGAATTACTTGAAGTAAAATATGATGAAAGCATTTCTAGTATATATACTAGATTTATTTATATTATTAATGCTTTCAAAGGTCTTGGAAGACCCAAAATAATGTTGAAATGATAAGAAAGTTGCTTAGATCACTTCAAAAAAGTCATAGGCAACTAAAGTGATGGTCATACAAGAAGCCAAGGATCTAACAATGCTACCATTAAAGGAACTTATTGGATCTCTTTTCGCATACAAAATGAGGCTCTAAGAGACATAAGAAGAAATGATGTTTCCACAGAAAAAGAATTTAGTATTTAAAGCCTCAAAAGAAGAGTCAAACAAAGAAATTGTGACTTCAACTAGTGAGAACAAAGAAGAAGACATTAGCTTACTCAATAGAAAATTCAATAAGTTCTTTAAGAATAAATTCTCCAAAAGAAAGAACTTCAAAGAAGGTAAAAGTGATTCAAAAGATAAATCCCCTAACATTATTTTCTTTGAATGTAAAAAGCATGGCTATATAAATTCATAATGTTCTCATCTCAAAGATGATGAAATGTATAAGAGAAACTATGAAAAGGAGAAGAAGGACAAGAATAAATAACTTAAAGCATCAACTGAGGATGACATAAATGAATATAAAAATGAGCATTCGGAAGAAAAGATGACTTATATGTGCTTACAAGAATGAATTAACATCCAACCTTTATTTGTAATTATAATGATGATGATATGATATATAATGAATTAGTTAAAAGTCTCGAAATCACGAGTAAGAAATAGAAGAAATTATCTTTAAAACTCAAGGAAGTACAAAAATTGTTGGATGCATGCATGAATGAGAATGAAAAGACAAAAGGTGAATTGCATAGCATTAAAGCATAAAAAATGTGATTACTAATGATAATCATGACTTAAATGCAATAATGCATAAAAATAAAACATTCAAAAAAGAGACATATTACCTCAAAGATTGATTTTCCAAATTTATTAAAGGGAGCAAAAACTAGAAAACATGATAAGAGCATAAAATAATTCCAATGATAAACATGGAATATAATTTAACCATGGAAGTGAAGGAAATCCTAAAACCACATTTGTCAAGGGAAATTATTTGCAAAGCGAAGAGCCATTACTTAATGAGACAAGTGCATATAGAGCATCCACATCTAAACATATGCATACTCATACCATTAGAACGAATTCTAAAAACAAGAATAATGATTTTATATATGATTTACAACCTAGGCATAGTGTTCAACACTTTCAAGATAAGAATAGGCATAACTTCTATGATAACATGCAAACTCACTCACACCTTTTTAGGACTTAAAGAAGCCTACATCAAGTTTTCATTCATAATAGGCATTATATATATAATCATAAGACATTTCATTATCTTAAGAGAACATTCAAAAATTTTAATGTTCAAAAGTATATTCCATATTATGCATACTCACATATAATTCCAAGAAATGCATATTTGCATCATCATCACTATTCATATAATATGGTATGCCATTTATGTTATAATTATGGACAGTTTGATAGATTTTGTTTTCTTAAACAAAGAATTTCAAACAAACCTTTGAAAATGGGGGTTAAGCAGAAGAAGAAACCTAAAAAATAAGGAACCAAATGCATTTGGGTTCCTAAAACATATTAACTACCTTGTTTTGTAAGGTTTATAAAAAAGAAAGAGCAAGTAGTTATTGAATTGATTATTATTAAGGAGTTTATGAATTTTATCATGATGAATTGAACCTTCTTGTTTCCACAAAAGTCTAGAAGATATTATTGTAAAATGCAAAGAATTTAGCCACCAAAGCCTTCTTAAAAGGGATAATTGTTAAATTAAGTGAGATAGATCAGAAGGATAAGAAGCCTTCAATGGATTGTAAACTCAATATGTTATAACTTGCATTTATGTATCAATTTGAACATAAATCATTAGTGATGGTTTTTTTACAATCCATTGAATTAGATATAAGGTGTTTAATAATAATTTTTAAAATGTGAACTTTAATATCTAGAATCAGAGTTTGAATTTACATTAATTAGGCAATTATTTCTCTAAACTTTGAATAAGGGTAAAATTTTGCATAATTAGAAGAAAATTAGTTATGTTTAATAGAAATTCTTTTTTATAAAGCCTTTTATATAATTTAATTTTTTATTGATATTTTTTCAATTAATATGTGTTTTAATAGTTTTTGTTCAAGTTTTGATTTTTTAATTCAATTTTTAAAGATGATTTCTTAACGTATCTGGTTAATTAGTCGACCAATATCGTAGTGTGGTCATTTAGTATCTTTAAAATTCACCACCTTTTTGCTTTCTAATGAGTTTGTTGGTTCTTTGATGGCTTGGCTACTCACTCAAAAAGTCAAATTGGTTAACTAACATGCTTCAGTGTTTGACCAATATCCCCGTCTCTAACATTCCTTTAGCTTTTTCAGTAAGTTGCAAGGAGTTTGGTCACTCTTATGATCTATCAACTATACACTTTGGTTAGCCAGTAACTTCTAGTGGTTGACCAATATCCTCTTATCTAAGGAAATTTTCTTTCCAATGAGTATGTAAATAGACTAGCTTCATATACTAGTCGATCACACCAGTCATTGGTTGACTGATATAGATCTATGGTCGACCAATAGAAGGATTTCAAAGTAAAATTATGGATTTTTTCCTTGTTTGTTCAGACCTGCTACCTATATCCTATCCAAGACAAACTTTAGTTGACTAGTATAGTCTTGTGATCGACTAGTCTTTATGATCTAAGGTCTATCTCCTTATCTTTTCTTCTATATTTCATATTGTATATTGATACCTTGAAAACCCTAAACAATTCATTCTTTTCCTTGATAAACATCATCCCCCATTTCAAAAAAATCTCATTAAATTGTATCAAGTTGAAATTTTGTTATTTTCATATTTGGGATTTTCAATATTTTCTTAATTAAATTTTATCTTTTCAAATTGATGTTTTTATAATTAAATTGTAGAAAATGTCAATGTTGTTTCCCTTTCAATTATATCAATACATCCTTAATTTTGATATTTTAGACACTTTTCATGTTTCTATTTTGGATTTCAAAATTATACATTCTTTTATGAAATTGATTATTGGATATTGCAATTATGCTTCAATTTTTTTAAAATTCTAGCCTTTAATTTTTCCAATCTTTTTATTAGTGCTTTTGTTGAATCTTCAACATAGGCATAATATTGTCATTGGGGATTTTTCAATTTGGACATAATTAGGGATATCTTTACTAAAATTGACCATTTTTTTAACTTTTTAAATATTTAGTAGAACTCTTTAGTGAGAAAGTTTGCAAATCTTAATCAAAATCATCTTTTTAACTTAGTTAGCTTGATGTATGACACTTTATATTATGCAATTTTAGTTAATTAATTTTTTTTATGATCCCAAAAAGAGGGAAAAAGTTTTGTTATAGTAGATTTTGTAGGAGTGATGACATTTAGGGGTGATAAATTTTAGGGAGAGTGATTGTTTTTGTAAGTTTTGTATTTTTGCACTTTATATGATATGCTTGAGTAAACTTATGATATCTTTATGTTTGGATATTTTTTTTATTATGAATATCTATTTTTTTTCTTGATAGTGAATCATGGTTTTCATATTAAATCATGTTTTATGCTTGAATTAAGGGGAAATTAATCACTATTTTGATATTTTCTATGAGATTAACTTTGTGATTATTCTTTAATATGACAAATGATTTATCATCCTAAAAAATAGGGAGATTATTGAACTAAGGGAGGTTCTAATTGGTTTTTAGATGATAACATAGCATAATTACTACCAAGGTGTTTAATATTTTGATGAAAGAAATATTAAAACAAAATAAAGCTATAAACTTAAGAAGATAATGTATAAAGTTTAAGATGGAAAGTTGAAGTTTGTAATTGACAAAATGACGATAAAAAAAGCAGATTAAGGGTCATCAAGGTCATTTTACATTTTGTATTATTATTTGATATCTCACTTTGTTAATTTGATGATCCAAAAGGCTCATTATGCATAACCATTTCATTTAACTTCATTACATGAGTCTTTTTATTCATTAAGAGGTGTTAAAGCTTTTTCCTTTAACATAAACATTGGGGAACATTTTGAAAAGTGTTTAATTCATATTTGCATTATACAAATTAATTTTGAGTATTTAAAATTGTTAAAATCATGTTTTTTTTTTGTGATTGTTCAACGTATATAGGTTATTGATAAATCAATATAGATTAAAGTTGTTCAATTTGAAGTACTAAGAGCTTAATGTAACATTGGTTAATGTATTGGTTGACCAATTTGTCATATTGGTCAATGAATGTTTCAATAGCTAGTGAATCTAGGGTTTTTAATGCATATTAGTCAACTAGTACACTACATAGAGCCATTGTAACTGCTAGTTCTTAACTGCAATGGCTAAGAAGTTTTTGAATGTCTTATACACTTATTTCAAAGTGTTTTTAATCATTTGAACATCATTGTCTCATATTTATATGAGTGAGCCATTTTGGAGTTATCAAGTTATAAAGTGAGTTATTTTGAGATGTAATGTTTGATCTCAAAAATATATTGTTATACTTGGAGGTGATCCAAGCAAGATTAAGGCTTCCATGCACCTTAAAAAAGATTGTAATAAGGGTTCCTCTTTATTGAGAAAGATTATATAGAAGTTATTCTTCACCTTGAAAGAAGAATTATAGTGGAATTCTAAGAACAATATTGGGAGTGGATGTGTGCAAGGGTTGTTTATCAAACTACTATATTTCAGTTTATATTTTCTTTTCCCTATCCTCTTTAAACTATCATTCAATTATTTAATTGATTTATATTAAGAAATATCCTCATCCTTATTTAAATTTGTTGTTATTAATAGAATATATTTATTTAAAATTTTGTTGAATTTTATAAACACCCAATTTGCCCTTCTCTTGGGTGGGATTAAGGATTGATACAATGATTTCCTTATTCTAAAATTGTTGAGGGCTTGGGAGCCATCTAAAATTAAATACCTCAAAACACTATGCATACTTCAAATTCCCATATTGGTGTTCTTGATGGAAAAAGATTAAATTAATCTAAAATGTAAAATATTTAGGTTCTACTGGGTTATCACAATTGCATCAAAGGCAGTTACAGTGGTGATGGTAGGTTATTGTCTGGTTCATTAAGTCTTATGTGGTAGGATAGCTTGTTAGTTCAATTTATTTCTTTAGTTTGCACCATATTTATGTTGTAGTTCTTGACGATGGAGTTTTTGGTTAAAGAATGATTTGTTTTATGGTTTGTCAAATGAGTGGGGCAAGCCTAAATTTTTAGATCTTATCTACACTCTTAATCATCATACTTCCCTTCTTTATCTCATAAGTGGTGAATTTAATGAAATCTTGCTTCAAAGCAAGAAAAGAGGGGGACATCTAAATTTTTTTAATAATAATAATGCTTTTCAAGGAATTATTAATAAATATGGATTACAGGATATTGGTTCAAGTCATAAATTCTCTTAAATAATTAATGGGGATTTTCCTTTGTTCAAGAACAATTGGATCATTTCATTGGTAATCAATTGGATTATTTCGTTGCTAATCTCTCATAGTGTAACAAATTCCCTACTTATAAAGTTTCTCACTTGGTAAGTTTTTGTTCTAATCATTTGTCCTCTTTAAATTTCTAGTCCTCTATTTGGTCGATTCTCTCATCAATGACCTTTTATATTTGAATCTATGTAGCTTAATGTAGAGGGATTCTCAGATTTGTCAGATCATTATTGGGGTAAACTAATTCTCTTTCTCATCTAGTTAATAAATTACACTTGTGTGGAAACCAAAAGATCAATTATTGGGGTAAACTAATTCCCTTCCTCATCTAGTTAATAAATTACACTTGTGTGGAAACCAACTCTAATAATGGAATAATTGTGGCATAATTGTGTTAATGTGAACCTAATGATGGATAAGTGTGCACTTATTTAACATATCATTGACAAATGTTTAAAATGTGAAGAAATTATATGGACATAAGGGCAAATAGTAGAGTGACTCAAAACAGGGGAATATGAAGTTCTTTCGCTCAAAAGCATCCCAACAACACCGGAAAAACATGATCAGATCTCTAAGAAAAGATGACGAGACTGAGACCTTTGATTAAGAAGTATTATCCACCCATGTATTAGATTTTATGCCCACTTGGTTAAGTTAGATGATGAGGTATAAATGGATGAGATTTTAGTATTGGTAGAAAATCAAGTTTTATGCTACATAAATACAATATTCCTCAGACCTTTTCTAGATATATGCTTGCTTTACTTTTCTCAAACTTTTGGAATATTGTCTCCAATGATATTTTGAATCATAGTCATAATCCTTCCTCAGCTAAATAATTTTGTCCTACTAATTTATGCAATTTTGTTTATAAACTAGTCACAAAAACAATAGCAAAACCATCTTAAGTTGTGTCTTCAGTCTTCCTTCTATCATCAATGAGTCATAAGCTACTTTTGCTCCTATTAGACTTATTAATGATAATGAGCTTATTGCATTTGAAAATTTTCAATACCTTAAGAAAAAAAATGTGTGGAAAGGCTCTATACACTAATTAGACACAAGTAAAGCTTATAATGGGGTCAAGCAAAAAATTTTTAAGGCGATTATATTAAAACTTGGCTTTTATCATTTCTTCATTGAACTTATTATTCGGTGCATTATACTTCATATTTTTTTAATTCTTATTAATGGTGTTCCTGGGACTTCTTTCTATGCAAGTCGAGTATTGAGATAAGGGGATCTCCTATCTGCTTATTTATTTATGTTATGTGTGTAAGGTTTTTTAGCTGAATATGAAGGCCACCTCTATAAAGTTAACATGGCTAAACTGGCTCTAGTAGTTTCGCTTTTATTCTTTACGAATGATAGTTTATTAATAGTCAGAGCCAAAAGTAAGGAAGTTCTTATGGAGAATCTAGACTTCAAGAAATTCATTTATCTTTAGAGTAGTAGATGTCCTACCCCATATATGTTCTAAGAAAGTGATCAGTTACCTTTATAGTTATTAGGATAAAAACAAAGTAGCTCTTTGTGATTCTAATCGACCTCCCTCTTCATGGAATAAACATCCTCAAGGTTTTATTAAGCTAAATATAGATGCATTTGTGAAGAAGGATAGTGTTGTTTTTGGTTACATAGTATGAAATTAGGAAGGCAATACGAGAGAGTTAAGGTAGCTTACAATTTAGGCTTTAGAACTAGTATTTGAAGGTAGATTTTGAAGGGCTATTTTGAAAAGCAATTGATTCTAACTTTAGATCATATGGTATCTAATTTTCATTAGCTAGGCAATCTTCTAATAGATATTCAACATATTAGCATGAAATTTCCATCATTCTGTGAGTGTTTAATTAAAGAGATGAGAATTTTGTTGCTTATCATCTAGCTTATTTAACTTCTATTCATCTGTCAGTTACTTCTCAACCTCTTCCCTTCCCTCTTTTAGTTGAGCAAACCCTTTAACAGGACCACCAATACTTATAGTAATTTCTTATTTACCAAAATGTTTGGCATTATTACCTTTATCAGGAATCATAATACTATAATTTATTGGAATATAGCCTTGGTAAGTATTCAAAATTATATGATCTAAAAAAAACAAATCATTATTATTTTTTTACAATTCCTTGTCTAACCCTTTGTTATCAAATACAATTTATAAGTAGTAAGAATAAAGAAAATATTTTCAAATATCATTTAAAGAATTATGTGAAGTAAGTACTAAGTATAACAATTTTTATAACTAATTTTATAAAATAATGATATTTTATTTATATATATATCTAATCTCTTTATTAATTAAAAGCTAAAGAATACGGCAACTTGAATATTAATCAATAATAGTTGGTACAAACTAATAATGTTAACTGTCATATATCATGTTTTTGCTCACAATCATACTTAGAGTAATCGCAAACTACATGTTTATGTAATCTTTAAATAATTTTTTACTAACAAACTTACATATCATATACTTTCTTTATTTTCCCTACTTGTTAATCTTAAGGGCCAACCTTCTTTCTCTATAAATATAGATTTATAAAAGAGAATGACATTTGTAAAATATCAAGCTAAGTTTTTCTGTTCTATTTAATATAAGATTGTGATCAATGTATTTTTCCTTCGTGTTAAAGTTTAATGTTAATTTAGAATTTCTTTTCTCAATCATTACATATTATAAAATTACTTAATTCACACACACATATATACAATAAATTAAATTTCTATTAAAGTTCATCTTTTCTTTTGAAATAAAGAAAAAAAACTCTTATTTTATTATTCACAATCAAAATTTTAAATAAATATGTAACAGAACAAAAGCATAAGACAGTAGAACACAATATATAACATGCTTTAACATTTATATATAACAAATTTTTAGCAAAACATTGATATATATACTTATGTGTTTTTCTTTATGTGTTTTTCCATATAAAATATTTAACTTCATCTGATTTATTTTGTATACTTAAACTTAGTTGAATATATTGTTTATAATTCAAAATAATATTTATATTAAAAAATCTTAAATGTTACATTCATATTTTGAATCATTTAGTATTAATGGTTAGTATATGGATTAAAGCTGGAACAATGAGTAGCCGTCTAAACTTTCCCTGTAGGATTAGCATTAAGTCAATTTTAAAAGAAAATAATTGTGGAATAGTATTTATTATTAATTTATTTCATTAAAATTTTGTATTGTAAAATTGGATTACAAATCTTCTTTATTTGTGAATTGCTTAATCTAATTGATTGACATAAGATCCCTAATAATTGTTTGAACGGTTTTGGCCAACTTCCAAATCGTATCATTCTATGGGATTATCACTCTCTCCGTTGAACCGGTCAAACCGGTGACTAGTAAGGCCTCCAGTTAGATGACCGGTCCGGGTGTCAAAACATTGCAATAAATATAATGTGACTTCAAAGGTGTAAAGCTCAGTATATTTTATCAGGTTTCATATCTCAACACCTGTAAGATGACGGTGCCAACTTTGTACTTGTCACTGTGGTTGAAGATTTCAGTCAATTTAATACTTATAAGTTTGTCGAAGTTAATGTTTCTACTTATTAAGTTTGTGCGTTAATTTTAT
>JANIHY010000209.1:54779541-54798886 GCA_027479065.1 Erythroxylum brevipes | reverse complement strand
AAATTAATTAAGATTTTATAAATATATTGAAAACGACTCGATATGATTAAATAAAAATTTAATAATTATGTACATAATTCTAAAAATATACCAGATCATAGTAGTTAATATGTTATAATGAACATGCAATTCCATAGTCACAACTATAAACAATTCGCTATCTGAACTCTTTGATTGTGTACTATAACTTGCATTTGTAACTTATAAAATTATAAAGCATAATTATCAACATTAGTCTAGTCTCACATTATACCTCAATCTCAAAACAAGACTTATGATTCCTAAAAAAGACCATCAATCTCATGCAGAAATTAACCACTGAAAGTATTTTGCTTCATAGAGCCATGACCATAAAGATCAATGATGAAAATATCTTATCCGCTTTTATAAAGAAGTCATAATCATATTTCAAGATAAAAGAATCACATATGCACATATTTTTAAAAAAATTGCAAGCATGCATTTCAAACATCATAATAGAATAAATCAGTGTAAAATCTACAACTTTATTAATCTTAAGTGTTGTAATAAATGTAAAATAGTCACAAATTCTTATTAAATTAAAACATCATAAGATCATGTTGCCTACATATCTATGACAATCAATAGGCTTAAACCCTTTAGTAATTTAATTAGTTAACATATTTATAGTGGCAATATATTCATAAACTAAATCATCATTATCACCCATCTTTATTGCTTAAATACTTGAGTTCAACAAAGTTGGCACCATTAGTGTTTTTGTGTACTTGACAAATAATTTAATATATAAGTTGTAATAATGAACCATGATGGGCCTAGAAAAAAATTAACAATCCTAAACCTTCTAATGAAATTGTTCAATCAATTACCATGTGCTTCTACTATAAAATAAGTTATAATATCAACTTTCATAGTTAAATTGCCACAATTGATTATTTAGAGCTCTTTCAAGAGATAACTCCTTCAACTAATATGAAAATATAACATGTTATTGACTTCTTGTCATCATAATATCCACCAAGATCAGCATTAGCATATCTCTATTTTTAGAACATCTATAAGTTTATAAATAAGCATAAAATGCACTATTCTTTGCTACAACACAATGCTCATAACTATCATTGGTCAAACACTTGCAAAAAATATTAACTATAAAAGTAGCTAAACGACTATAAGGAATAAAATTCATCCTCGCTTTCTCCAATTCATTTCAACTTATCACCTTTGATTATAAAGTGATATATCTGGCTTGTAGTCATGCTTGGAAAACCCTATATGTCACTTTATCAACAAAGGCCTCATGAGTTGTGTCTAAAACTTTTTTAAATATGCCCTTACAAATCTCCATCTATGCCTCCCTAAAATTGTTTGTGTCAAAGTACTTTGATAGTATTTTCTTCATACTTTATAACATAATCCAAATCATTACTAGCAAACAAAATATCATCTACATATAAGACTAGAAACGTAAACTTGCTCCCATTAGACTTGGATTATACACAAGAGTCAATTGTATTCACTTTAAAATTCAAATATGTGGCCACCTTATAGAATTAATACATTGTCATGATGCCTGCTTCAAATTATAAATCAACTTCCTTAATTTAAAAACCTATCATGCATTTCTTTTAACTTTTAAAACATACGAAAAGTTGCATGTACACCTCATCCACCATATCATTGTTTAAGAAAGTTTTCTTAACATGTATCTAGTGAACGTTAAGATTAAAATAAGATATCAAAGCCATAATGATCTAAAATGAGTCTTTAACAAAGAATGGCAAGAAATTATCAAGGTACTCCACTACCTTTGAGTGTAACTGTTATCATTAGTTTAAGCCTCTCAACCTTGCCTTTAGCATCTCTTTTAGTTTTGAACATTCATTTGTTGTAAATACATTTAAATTCATATCGAATATCTACCAACTCTTAAACACTATTGCATTTCATAGACTACATCTTCCCCTTTATAGTCATCATCCATATGTCAAAATGAGGAGTCCTAAATTTTTTTCATTATAGGTAAAAAGATCTACAATCTCTAAAAAATCATAGTTAGATTTATCCAAATAAACAACATAATCATCAAAGAGTATGGACATCTTATTTTTTTTGTAAACGTCTTAGTGGAGTTGAAGAATCATGTTAAACATCCACTACAACCTGTCTAATAACATTTATGCCACCTCTAACATTAGGAGCTAAAACTATACCCAAGTTATGCTCATAAATTTATAGAAATACCTCAGTAACTCTCTTACAAATAAGAAGAATGTATACTACTGCTGGATCCAACTCCTCAAATGCTTAAGCTCTCATTCTCTAAAAAATTATAGTCAATTTATTACTATAATTAAGATATTAAAACTTGTATTTTTATAACCTTTTAAGATAATCAATGAAGAAACCATGCGTTATCTTCGAATTCAACGTCTTCCTTTACGGATTATAAATTTTTATCTCAGCTAGAAAATTGCAAACCGTCAAATGGTTCAAACTAACCTCTACTTATCCATGACTTAAAAGGAATCTTGGGAAATAACTTTTTGGGAATATATTTCATGATTTAAGGTGATGTCTTCATTGCCTTACTACTATAGATACTAAAAAACTTTTATCTCCCTATTATATTCTTCACTATGATCTTAAGTGTGTGGTTGCACTATTCACTACTCCATTTTATTCAAGTGTATTAAGTATGGTATATTGTTTAACTATGTTAACTTAACAAAAGGTCCCTCCTCATAACCTAAAACTCTATATTTACTATAATACTCTCCATTGTGGCTTGATCTAATAACCTTAATAGGTTTATTAAGTTGCTTTTTAACCTCTTGTTTGAAGACTTTAAACTTTCCTAGGGCCTCATATTATTACTATTAAGATGCATATAACTATATCAAGAGTAACGATTAGTAAATGTGAAACGGCTTTTTTCATCAATAGTGAGGTCCAAAGATCCACTATTTTATATATAAGTTATCTTTAAAACCTCATTAGTTTTAGTGCTACCATTCTTCTTACTTTTAATGGATTTATTCTAATACAATTTACATAAGCATTATCAACATCATCATAAACTAAATTAGGAAGATTTCAATCTTGATCAATCTATAAACTCTTATGTCACAAATTGAATAGTTTCTCTTTGGTTAAACTCCTTTTAATTCCTTATTTTCAATACTCATAACAATTTACCAAGGTTCTTTAAATTCAGTTTATATATCTCATCATTTAATAAACATTCAATAATTACAACGAAATTTAGGGACAATTTAACTCTTTTATTACTAAAAATAATAAATATCTAACATTATTATCAGGTATAAAAGCTAAAACTAAAATAATTCTCTTATATGGGACATATACTACTTTATTTAACATTATATTGCTACTTAACCTCGACTACATCTTCACATCTCTAGTATACTTTGCTCTTATTTTGGTTCCATTTATAATGAATATATTCACCTCTCCTTCATTTGGCCTTCTTTTTGTTCCTCAGTGATTACAATTATCGGAAATATAAATTGAGGAACCATTATCTAGCCACAATCTATTTAGTACCATATCTATAAAAGATGACTTAAAGCAAACTAAAACCTCAAGTTTATTTTTTTTTTCTTCTTCTTTAAGAATCCTTTTACTTGTAATAGTCCCTTTTTAGATGTTCTATCTTCTCATAAAAACAACACTTAACATTCTTCTTAACCCCTCTAGAAGGCTTATTGGGTTTAGTTCAACCCTTTTTTAGGCCCTGTTCATCTTAAACTTTTTGTTATAAATCTCATAGTCCCTTTTAGGTTATAAGAATCATCCAGTAATAGTTTCACCTTTTCCATACTTTATTTTTTCCTCTTCTTAAGCATAAATAAAGATAAGCTCATTCATTGTCAATAACTTCTTTTTAGCATTATAGACAATCTTCAAGAACTAAAGTCAAAGGGTAGTGAATTTAGTACCTACCTTAAATAAATGAAATTAGGACCTAAAGCTAATTGACAATGTCGTACATCTTCATGATTTAAGCCCTTTCCCTAAATACTTTATCATACCTTAAAGAAGTCAATATATGCATAAGTTGACTGGCTTCAACTTTTTTCACATTATATGAATCTTTTCCTTCAAAATTATCATGAATCTTTTATTATTATTCTCAGCAAGTAATCTACTCTTAAAGGATGATAAAATCAAATCCTTCATGGTCATGATGCTTAATCTATTTGCGTTTTCCTAATTATAAAAATGAATCTTTTGTTTTTTGTACATTATTGAGCTATAAACATATGCTTATCCTCAAGAAGAGTCATATCCAGGTTTGCCAACCTAAAGCCAACTTAACATCATTTTTTTGAAATATTAAAATTATTTTCAACACTAATCTCTGTTGAACAAATTTGATTGACCAATGCTACTTGACTCTTTAGATTAGAAACCAAGGCAAACTTTATAATAAGATAAAACAAAACTTAAAATTGACATTATTAATTTTTATTTGCTTAAAAATATTGTAAATAAGAGTCATAATATATAACGTAGAAATAACAACGCAAAATATTATCCCTTTTGAACAAACAATAATTCATAAATCAAATCATGACCTTTACTAATCATTGTAGCATCTTATGTTATATTATTTAGCTAGTAAAAAAATGAAATTGCAAAATGGAGATGCCTTTGTTCAATCAATTGAATGGTTAACTAAAAAAATATCTATAAATCAATTCCTACAAATGTTACCTTTATAACCTTTAGGCTCACTAGACCAAAGATTTGATCTAAACTTTGGGTGTCTTCTTGAAAATAAAAATACATAAAATATGAGTAGAGTGATAAAACATAAAAAGCACATGTAAAACAAATAAAACATATAAGATTTTTATAAACTGAACTACAATTCACTTTGCTGTTTTTAAACCAATCTCATGGCCTATATATAAGAAATAAATAAACTATTCTAGGATTTCAGGCAAATAAGTTAAGGATTTTTTGAAAGCCTAAAATCTTCCATCTAAGTTTTTCTAATGAAAAATTGAATTTATTTTACAAAGTAAGGCCTATTGAACTTGTTGTAACTAGCTTTATAATCGCATATATGAATCTAACATCAAATAGGAGCATCTAAGATTATTCAATAGCATTATATACACCTTAATTGAACTGTTTTATAAATAATAAAAGGATATTATGAATATATGGAATAGAAGAAATATTTTTTAATCTATAATAGATATATGAAATTTTAGAGATGATAACGTAACTCTTCTTTTGCCCCTAACTCTTCTTTTGCCCCCCTATTATTTCTTAAAGTCAAGTTATAAATGAAAAAACCCTAATCAATAGGAATCAACCATTTACCTCTTAAATGCTAAAAGATATTGGGAATCCATTGAAGAACATTGGAGGATAGATGACACTAAGTAGACTAAGCAAGGTCAAAGAAGTTCCCAATGACTTAATAGTGGATCTCTATATAATGAGTAAAGCTTTATTTCTTTAAGAGGCTAATGATAGACATATAATGTTGATCAATATGAATGAGCAAGCTAAAGATTGTGGTTATAGAATGTAACTAGAGTTGAACACATATGACAGCCAACATCAATCTTTCATTAATTGAGAAACATAATGTAACTGGCCTTAAAGTCATTTTAGTATTAGACACCAGTCTTTTAACTAGGTTTACAAATCGGAGGAATAGAAACAAATTGGCATTGGCGTTGCATATGTATTTAACATTGCACCCATATTTTTTACCTACACTAAAAATTCTAGAATAAAATTGGAGCTAGTGTGTTCTAGGACATACATTAAACACATGTTTTAGTTAGTTAGAGTTTTGTTATTTTAAGATGTCATTTCATTTTAAAACTTTAGTTATAGAGTCTTATTCATTGATATATATTAATCAAAAACCTTGGAGAGATTCTTTTTCAATCTTTTAAAGTAACACTCACTTTGAGTTCTCGATAAACTTACTATCTTATTTAGTTTTCTAATGGCAATCAAATCCTAGAATCTTATCATTCACAATCCCTTCTTCTCTAGTGTGTCAATTAATATCATTCTCTTATATTTTATTTTTAATTTCTTGGGTTAAACCCATTTCTAATAGCACAGTCCTTGGTCCAGTCATATTAATATCGAATCTCACTAGTCCTACTGGTGAGGGTCATATTACTAATCCCTTAAAATGTTACTTATAAGGGTAATAAGAGAGACTTAGACTTATTAGTAAATATACTAGACCCTAACATTAAGGTGTCCTAATAGTCCGACATAATAATCATATCACATTTAATAAATATTGAGAAGACTAAGTCTATAACGAGAAGCTAATATATCCACGAGCCTCCCAGTCGCTATTAGCCTAACTTTAAAATAAAAGACTAGTCTATATAGAAAATTTTTAATATGCATGCACTTTTTTTTCCTTGCATATAAGGTTTACATCGTCTTATTGTTGGTTTTCACTTTTCAAATATATTTTTTAATTGAAAGTGAAATGTAAATTAGATACTTTAATATATGATGATAGAGTGCATTAAACCAATAAAACATATATGGAATTAGACAGTTCTTGAAAGATTCCTTCTAGATTAATCTCTTATTGGTTTTGAAATATTTCTAGCCAAAAGTCAATTTACCATGTAAAATGCTCATAAATTATTAATTTTTAATGCATTGTTTGTTACATTCTTCACAAAATGTAATATAAGTTAAGAATAAGAGAAAAATAAGCATAGTTTACCTATAATGTACATCTTAGATCTACAAACCGTATTCACTTGTGATTTAAAATTAATTAATCTTTAGTCATTACATTGAACTTAATTATTTATAAAGAGTAAAATTAAGTAAGGTTGCTTTTGACGCTCTCTATATTGGAAGGAAGTATTGAAATTGAATTGTCAATTTAATTTTATAAATTGAGATAAAATTAAAACTTCAATTCTTTTCCCAATTTCAATGAACTTATAAATAATTAGTTTTTCAATAATTGAAAATTTTAAATTTGAAATAAATATTTTGAATTTGTAACAACTTAATCTTCACTAAATTATTGCACATGGTGCACTTCCACTTAAGATGGAATTTCAATTCAAATTCTAGTTAAATTTTCAATAAAAATGAAACACGATATATCATTACCTTGGAAGAAATCTATATAATTTCATATTAAAATTGATTTTGTTTTGTAGTTTCAATTTTAAAATTAGAATTGGAATTGGAATTGTCAATTTTATTCTTTATTTATTGCATGATATCCAAATTATAATAAAATATAGGTATAATGTTTCAGTAAGATTTATGTTGAATAAACTCAAACAACTTAGTTTTATTGTGTATATGTTGACTTATCTATCTTTTTTTTCCTCTCTCTAAGCAATACAAAGCACTCAATTATATTACAAAAGAGAACTAAACGACTGCTTCTAAACAACAACAATGACTACAACACATTGACATCTAGACGGTCTTCTTAATTACCATACCACCATCCTCTATTCCTTGACTAGATTAAAGATCAAACCAATAATTCCAAATTGTATGTAATAACCTCTGTATTTTGGTACTTTGTAAGTATTAATTGAAAGTCACACTGATACTACAAATAGATACGATAAAACAGAGATAGAAGCATAGAGTAAAAGTGAGCTCCATTTATAAAACGAGGGCATTATCTATTCGATCCACTGATCAACAAGGAAAAGAATAAGTTTTATAAAATCAAATGAATTTCAGCTATCATCCACTCACATTAACGAAAAAACGAAAGAAAGAAAGCAGATTATCGTTACAAGATAATTATTGAAAAGCATGCACTTTGATTTGAGGAATTAATTGACTCCAACTTGAAACCTCACAATCATACACTGGCTTGTTCTTGCAATATCAGATAAACTAGAACACAAACCATCTTGTTCTTATAACTTTAGATAAACTAAGAGTACATAAGTTATAACTGAATCTTTCCTTTTACCGACATCTTATTTTATAATATATGCATATATATTTATACGTAATCTGGAAGAAATTAAGAGTTTTTGAAGGAGAAGATTACATTATACTTAAATTTTTGATATAGCATTTATTTATATTAAACTATTTAATTATAATTAGATTACAAAACAAACCTTAACTTTTATCAATTTTTTAATTATAGTCCAAACTTTAAAAAGTAGCAATAAAATGCCCAAACTTTCAATTTTTTTAATTATAACCCGAAATTATTTGTTGTTTTTCCGATACCCTCAACTCGTTATTTTATGTTTGTTTTTTTGACGTCTCAAACTACTCTTGCATTACAGCATAAACTATATCAATAAGCTCTTCGTTTTTAGTTTGTTCTCCTAATGTCCTTCGTGTGAGAGCATCGGGGCTACGTAATATGAAAATTGAAGGATGAGGGCATCGAGAAAACAAATTAACAACGTAAAAAAATATTAAAATCAAAGCGTAAGGTCGTCAAGGTTGTGTAATCTAATTTAGGTTATTTTTAAACAACAATTGTGTTTTAATTATATGATTAAACGACGTCGTTTCACTAATCTTTATTTGTTATGTTAATTTTAGTTGATGTGTATTAATAGTTAAAGTTTTTGAAACATGTAATAAGTCACGTTAGCAAACTTAACAGAAACAATAACGTCAGGCTAAAATTGAAAAAAATTAAAAGTTTGGACATTTTATTGTTACTTTTTAAAATTCGGATTATAATTGAAAATTTGGAGATAAGTTGAGCTTTTTTTAATAATTAACCCTTATAATTATGAAAAAAAAAACAAAATTGTTTGACATAATGACTAAAGAATCAAGAAAATGGCCAAAGGATAAAAAAGTAGCAAACATAAAAGAAGAATCGCATTAAATGCTTCACTTATATTTTAATTGCAAGTCATATAAACAATCTCTTTGTAAAATATAAAGGAAAGGTTGTATATAATTGATATCGTTCCCTCATTCTTCGCAAAGTGGGGAGCCTTGTGTACTGAGTTGTTCTTGTTATATTTTAACTTTGACACTATTCATTCATTGTCTTCTCTAACTTATTGATTATAAAGTATTAATTGTTATTAACTTTTGGATATGTTATCTCTTGTAATCCTCAAGGCTCAAATAAATAATGGAAATAAATTTTATATGAAAAATTACAAGTAAAATTTCTCATCATTTCTACAAAAGATAAGTTTTTATTTCTACTTTTTTGCAAGAGTTTGTAATATTTTTAACCGTGTTTAATTTATCAAAATATAAGAATTAAAGTGACATTTACTTCATCATAATCCTATCTGGTATATGATAGGGAAAACAAGTCTTAGCCTTAGGTGCATATTCTATTAAAAATCATTTTTGAGACGTGAAAACATCTGCAAACATCATGTCAAGTCCCTCATGATTATTGTGGTACGATTATGTTGAATTGTTCACGCATTACATTGGTTAAGAGTCACGTTTTTCCGCATTCTTTTGTTAGTGTCAACTACCAAATATGAAAATGTTACCTGGAATTACCTATCAAGCTTTGCCTTTCACGTTTTACCTAACCCTTGTAATGTATGGATGGTTGTGTTGTGTCCCTAGTCTAATCAGAACTTACTTTTGGAAGGAGACGAACATCTGCGCTTTTTTGCGCTGGCAGTTGGAACATAAGCCACTTGCGATTATGGTAGTGTCAACTATGTGACTTTAAACTTCCAAACACACTTGTAATTTGATAATGACCCCTATTCTTATCGTACCCTTAAAATCTGCGGGAGTTACTCCGCTAATTTACACAATACGGTTTCATTGCTAGCAAATAGATTTGGTAGAAAATACTATTGAAAAATTAGATTACTTTTTGATTGATAAAATAAACAATTAACGGATAAAATAGCTATTTATTTAAATATAATAAACAAATTTATGAATATCATATTAGAATCATATCGATATGATCTAGTATTAATATTGTGTCAATATCAAATATCATTTTGAATAATTTTAAAAATTGTAAAATAATATTTAGTTATGTTATTAAACATCATAATTTTATTAATTTTTATTTTTTATATTTATTTAGTCTGACGTGTAAAAATTTTGAAGGTTTCTAGAACATGTGACAAATCACGTCAGTAAACTTAACAAAAAAATTAATGTCACGCTAAAATTAGAAAAAATAAAAGTTTGATATTTAATTATCGCTTTTTAATATTTAGGCTATAATTGCTAAATTGAGCAAAGTTTGAGATTTTTTTGCAATTAACTCATTAATAATTATAACTCCATTCATCTAGTTCAATAATTAGAACTTTAAGGGAAAATTTTTAATCTCATTAGGATTGGACAAAAAAATTATATTTCAAACATAAGCAAACATTTAAATTAACATTGATAATAATTTCGAATTTTAGTTACAAGAAGTTAAAAAACTTCTTATATCTGTATAAATATGACATTCCTTGTTTTTAGTTTTCTTTGATCGTCATCTTTCAGTGTATATAAGAAGATGGAATTTTCAAAAAAAATTAAGAAGAAGGAGATATATTTTCATTAATATACATAATCGGAAATTATTAGTAATTAATTTACAACATATAAAGAGTAATTAGTTAACAGAGTTTTGTTGTCAAAAAACGTATCCTATTTTAAAAGGGACAATAGACCAAACTCATCTTTTTAATATATAATTCAATTTAGCTAAAAAAAATATCTTTCTATATAACTTCAAAAAATATCTTTATAGTTGTCTGTTCAACTGAAGCTTCAAGGATTGTAAGGTTAATAGCCAATAAAACAAGCTTAAAATAAGGACAAACCTCATACGACAATTGGGTCAATTGGAAATGTTCCTTGCTATAGAGTTCTATAATTGATGGGGGATCTCAGACGGGTTGGCCAGAGATTTTAGTGTTGCTATATGTAACCCTTCAGTCTCTGCTCATAACTCTCCTAGGGATTCGAGGACCTTCCTCATCTTTTTCTTTATATGGGCATCGATACTTTATTATATGAATTGATGACTTCAGTTAATTTACCTAGCTTTTCCCCTTGGTTTAAAAGTCTAATACTCTACTCTATTTTTAATCTTTTAAAACAACAATTGGAAACCTTTTCTTGTTACAATTAAACTTTTCAATGTAACGGAGCTCTTGAACTCATCAATGACATCATTTCTCAATAATGTATCTTACTACTCATGATGTCACTTATTGTATCTCTTGTCCCTTAAATCCTCAATAAAATGGCTTTGCAGAACGTAAATTTGTTATATCACTAAAATAGGTCTTATGGTCTTTTGTATGCCTCTCTTCCTAAAACTTTTTAGTTTGAAGTCTTTTCTACTACTGTTTATCTCATCAACCTCTTACCTACATCTGTACTTAATCATTAGTCTCCTTATGAAACACTTTTCATATTAAACCTACTCTCTCTCACCTTCAAGTCTTCATATGCACATTTTTCCTCTCTAGGCTCTACTCATACTAATAAACTCACAATTAAATTTACTCCTTTGTTTTTTTAGGCTACTATTTCAAGTAAAAAGGATATCATTGTTTTGATCCTCAAATCTCTAAATTTTATATATCTCATCATGCGCGCTTCCTTGAACATGAATTTTACCATTCCACCATTTCTTCTAATGCTTCCCCTCGCGTTTCCTTGAACATGAATTTTACCATTCCACCATTTCTTCTAATGCTTCCCCTTCCCCTTCCCCTTCTTCTGTTCTATTCTTACCTTTACCTTTGAACCATCACATTGCTTCTCCACCTTCACCTACTCCTCCACCACTATCATCTCATCTTATGGTCACCTACACACATGATCACACCCAAATCCCTCTCTCTTTTCATGATTATATCACCTATTTCATACTTGTTACCACTTTTGACCCACATGTTTCACTTAAGCCAATAAATTTTCACACTGGCATTAAGCTATACTTAATGAGTTCATTACTCTCCATCACAATCATACTTAGACTCTTATTCCTCCTCCGTCAAATGCTAACATTGTTGGTTATAAAATGGGTATTTCGTATCAAGACAGATCTTGATGGCTCCATTCAACATCATAAGGCTCGACTATTGACTAAATATTATCATCAAACTTCAAGCATTGACTACACAAATACCTTTAGTCCTGTTTTCAAACCCACTACCGTTCACATTGTTCTCACTCTTGCTTTACGCCAACTTGATGTCAACATGGTCATCTCCAAGAACAAGTCTTTATATGTTAACCTTTTAAGTTTACAGATATTCACTATTCTCATCATATCTGTCATCTCCATAAAGATCTGTATGGATTGAAATAAGCTCCTTGAATTTGGTTTTACACGTTGAGTAAGAAAATTCTTGACCTTAACATTTCTTTATTTATTTATACCACCTTGACTCACAGAACCTTTATCTTTTTTTAAGTGGATGATATCTTAGTTACAAGTTCTTCATCATTATATTAAATCTTTTATTCACGATCTTAACACCACTTTCCCCATTAAAGACTTGTGTTCACTTCATTACTTCCTTGGTATTGAGGCCATTACTATGCCTATTAGTCTTTAATTTACTCAAACCATATAAATCAAAGATCTTCTTTTTTTAGCCGATCTCCATAATTTTAAACTTGCCAACTCACCCATTATTCATACACTTTCTTTATCTAAAAATCATGGTCATCCCCTTTTTAATGCTATTGAGTACAGTAGCACTATTGGTGCTCTCTAGTATCTTTGCCTCACTTGCCCTGAAATCTAATTTGTTATCAACAAAGTCTCTCAATTCTTACACTGTCCTACCGATATTCACCAGACTACGATCAAATGGATTCTTCGACATCTTCACTCTATATCTTCTTATGAATTCATTTTAATAAATCATCATCTCTCAATCTCCATGCTTATTGTGATACTAATTGCACTAATTGTCATGATGATAATTGTTCTACATCTGGCTACTACATCTTTCTTAGTTCCAATCTCATCTCTTGGAGTGCTAAGAAATAACCAACAGTTACTTGATTTAGTACTGAGGCTGAATACAAAAGTACTACTCTTATAGCCTTAGAACTATGTTGGCTCACTTCACTTCTTGGTGAAATCGATTTCTCTCACATCAAACCTACTGTTAGGTGTGATAACCTTAGTGCTACTTTTCTTGCTTTTGATCCAATCTTGTACAAAGCACATTGAGATTGACACTTACTAATTTGTTCAAGACCTGGTAGCAAGCACCACTCTACATCTAATATATCTCATGTACTAATCAAATTGCCGATGTTATGTTCACGTTCCAACATCTTCAAGACAAACTCCTGTCGCCTTGAGTTTGAGAAAGTATATTGGGGTGACAACATATGATTATCTCTCAATCATAACCATCTTATTTTTCTATTACTTAGAGATAAACATTATGTTCAATATGCTTTAACCTTTTTATTTTATATTCTACCTTATCTCATGTATCTCTACTTGTGTGTATTAAGGTCCTCAAAACTTCAATGAATAAATAGAAACATACAATACAATTTCCTTCTCTTCACTTATCAATTAGTGCAATTCGTATAAGTCAACATATTTTTGCAAGTTTTCAAAAGGAATAATATATTTTTGAACTAGTAAATTGTGATACCAACCCTATAGTATGTTATTGCATATAATTATATAAATATTGTGGAGTACTAATTTGATGGTGCCTTTATATTATGACATTTCTCCTACTTTGTAATGACAATTTTAATTTCAATAATTGATCTTTTTTGTTTACATATTTATAATTAACAATTATTAGAAAAGAATAAGATAATAAAAGATTTTTGAAAAGATTTTTTTCACTTAAAATTTGAATTTTTATTTTTCAGTTGTTCACTATTTTTACTTAATTTTAATAAGATAAGATTAATTGTTTTAATAATAAAAATTAAATATTTAGAATTTAAAAATTCATATTTAAAGGTTATGCCAGCCATGTTTATACATATTATTTTTTAAATAATCAATTTTTCGAATTTTGTTGTATTAATTTTCTATATAGCATAGAAAATTTTTTATTTTTTAATACAATTTTTAAAATTCAATTTAAAAATCCCCAATATTTAAATTAATTTTTAAAATTTTAAAATTTAAATTGCAACAGATCGTTTAAAGCCTTAATTTGATATTTAATACATGTATGATAATGAAACTAGCCATATTTTAATTTATGTTTATAGGAGTAAATTACAAAATGGTCTTGTCCTGGATGCATATATTCCTATTTTCCTCATAGAAAATAGGAATATTCTCAAGCACCATTGATCAGGAAGTTTCGAAAAATAAGAATATATGCATCCAGGACAAGACCATTTTGTAATTCTCAATTAAGTGATTTTCGACCTCAACTTCCATATTAAAAGAGTATGATTCACTACCTTGTTTCTTCTCTTAAATTATTGATTACCAGAAATGTAGGAAGCTAATGAAGACATAAAACTTCATTTTCAGTAAACCATAGCCTGACTCTGTGTGCGTTTATGTGTGCTTCTGCTTTTATTGCTGAAGGTCACAGTTCAATTCGTCAACATCCAATAAGAACGCTCTAAAGTGTTGGTGGCATAGAATTTCGGCTAATTGCGTTTTATGCGTGGGAAAAATGAAATCAACACATACAAATAAATAACAAGGAGAAGGCACTGTACCAATGAATAAAGTTCACTTGCAAGACGCTTGTGATCATCTGTTCTGTTATTTAATTCTAATCCTGTGCCTGTCACTGTAGATTCACACTGTTCTATTTATCAACTGTCAAACTTGTGGACGTGAGGCTTTGGAACTAAATAAGGTAAAAGAGATTTCTCTTCCCCTTGCAAGAGTACAGAAGCATAACAAGGACCCTGGCTAGGCTACCTATGATAACCAAACAAGTCAACCTTTCCTCATTAAAAAAGAAAAGAAAAAGAACAACACTGTAGTCAACTTTGTTTTGGTGGTTGCTTCGAAATAATAAAGAACCATTCCGACCAGCCATGCTCTTTTGGGTCCACCGATAACTGTTATGCACTGAAGCCGAAGGTATCAAACTGACTGGTGGGGAAATAAAATACACGAAGAAAATGAACAAAAGCCGTAGGCGTGGGATTCTTTGGAGAATGGTGGTTGAGGCGTGCCACATGGACATATACTTACCGTTTGATTAGCGTCTTCAACGTATAAGAATAGGATTGGACAAGACAAAATAAGATAGAATAGGACAAAACAATAATTGAAGACAGGGGAGAACAACGCTTAGATTTTATTAATCACCCTAACTAGTGTCTCTAAAAACATTGTTGGAATCTGAAAACTAAAATTTATGTAATTATTAGAAACAATTTTTTTTATTAATTAAGAATAATAGTGCGTATTGTTAAACTTTTTTAAACCTTACGTTTTAACCAAATTTCTGCTTAAAGTTGTATTTATTAAAATTTATAGCTAATTTAGACAGACTTAAGTCAAGTCGAAGAAAATACGAAACAAGTTAAAAGTGAGACTCTTCGAAATCTGTGGGCAATTCCTCGTTCTATGGGCAGTACCCTGGACTTGAAATCGTATGAGAACTGGTTTTCAACCTAACGTTACGAGAATCCTCAAGAAACGGAGCTTGCTCAAGTTTTGTGGACTATAATATGCACGTGTTTAAATACTAAATACCACGTTCTAGACATAAAGGAAAAGAAAGAACGCCCAGTACAAAACGAGTCTTGCGAAACACACATTTTGTTCTAAAGACACTTCGTCATCAACTGTTCAAGATGGATTCGTTTTACGGAATTTGTTTCGTCATTTTTAGCCATATGTTGACTGTCTTGTCCCTTTACCTCAAAGAGGGTTTAAAATTGTACTTTTTTAAACAATTTTTAGTCATAAGAAATAAGAAATTTGAAACTCCATGGCGAAAGTGAGTTAATAAAGGACTCTTTTGACTTAACTGAGATCGCGAGTTCGAATCCTCTTTATATATGTAATCGTTTAAAATTTAGTGTCAGAATTTTACCTTTCACAAAAAAACCTACCGATTTAAATAAGAATTAGTCTAAATGTGAATGACTTAAAAATATTTTCCCATAACCTATCTAAGACATCCGTGGGTAAAATAAAAAAGGAAATTTGAAGTCATTTGTACTTTCGCGTTATAACCGATTTCCATGTTTTTAAAAAATATTCTTTTCATTCTATGTTGTATCTTTGTTTCAGTCTATTATTTTAGTCATTTTTTTCTTCTTAATTTCAAATATATATCATTTTTATTAGTTATAAATATTTATATTTAGATGTATTCAGATGAAATATAGACCACATAGATATTTATATATGCTTTTATCTAATAACTTCATAATGTTTTTATAATTTATAATTATTTCATTTTCTTAAAATCATTTTAATTTATATTGTAGAAGCAATTTTGGTATTTGAATAATAATGAAAATGGTTTTTCTAAAATAAATTATAAAACATCTATTTCAAAGAAATAGTTAAAAATATCATTATTAAATATTCAGTTTGAAAAGAGGAAACCATTAAAATAAGATTTCCAAAATGTGTGAAAGAAGAAAACATTTCAAATTGAAGCAGCTTAAGGAAATGCTTTATATTTTGAACTACCAAGCAAACTTACCAAATTACCATTTACCCTTTATCAAAATAAAAATGACATAGCTTTAATTTTTCATACGAAACACCATATTAGGCACTTAGAGAGTAAATATTGGAACAATCGGTAAAATTGTTACTGTGTAATAACTATAAGATTATAGGTTTAAGTAACGAAAATAATCTTTTTGTAAAAGTACAAAGGAAAGATTATGTACGTTATAACTCTTCCCGTAAAGCGAGGAGCCTTGTATATTGGGTACTCAAAATAAAGAAGATATTTTTTAATAAATCTAAAGAAAATTATATTTTAAGAAAGAAATGAAAATTTATTAAATTTAAAAAATTATCTCTTAGAAAAGAATAAAAATAAATTTTACTTTTACTGTCAAGGTAGTTAATGTTAAAACAACGAGAATAATTTTTTTTTTCTAAAATGAACTTATAAATTTTTTTTTAAAACCAAGTAGATTTTTCATTTTCAGTGTTATTTTCTATTTTCTATTTTCTATCAAAAATAAAAATAAAAATGTTTTATAAGACCCAACACTACATTAATGTTTTTTAATCTAACTTTGCATTTTTTTTTCCATCACTACAATTTTGATCCGAATAACTTAGTTATATTTATGCATTATGAAGCGCTTCCAATTTATAACAAAAGGAATATAAGGAAACAAAGGGAGGAAAGTTGATAGGTATAGGTAAAAGAGTTATTTTGTGCTTACATATGTGTAGATGGTAGCAGTAAGTTGTTTTCTTGTTTGTTTTACTAGAGGTTAATAAGCGGTCTGTGCCTGACCATCTGACATTGTTATGGTTTGATCTAGTTGTAAGGTATGGGACTTGAATCTCATACCGATTAAATACAAAGTTGATATGGGATTTATAAAGACTTTAGGCTCTCCACTCTTATAAGCTAGCTTTTGGGGTGTGGCTCTCCTAAAGTCCTTATCAATTGGTATCAGAGCCGGTCTTGGAGTGGTGGCCCACGGAGTGGTGACCTGAGAGTGCCAGCCGTGACCAACAAAAATCTCAGAGTGGTGACCCATGGAGTGGTGACCTGAAAAGTGTCAGCCGTGACCAACATGACCGTGACCAATGAGGACATTAGTCCTTATGGGGGGACGAATGTTATGGTTTGATCTAGTTGCAAGGTACGGGACTTGAATCCCATACCGATTAAATACAAAGTTGATATGAGATTTATAAAGACTTTAGGCTCTCTACCTTTATAAGCTAACTTTTGGAGTGTGGCTCTCCTAAAGTTCTTATCAGACATATATATGTTCTAAACTTAAATTCAAGTGGCAATCTCATCAAAGCAATAATATATCTCAAGTTGTGGTGAAATCTACTTATGAATAATTTAATACGCAGAAGTTCACAATCATCTAGCTTTTATTCCGCCGGAAATTTTGTGAACGAAGGATTTGTGTTACCTATACATGTTATACATACGGTGATATGTCTGTAAATGGGTAAAGTGACATTAAATTGTCGAAGTAGTACTATACTTCCTGTTTTTGTCTTTTTGTTACATTTGGTTTGTGACTAAGCCAGTGTTACCAAAGAGATTTGATGTGTCGTAGATGAAACTATAGAATTATTGTGGTCATGCTGAAAATGAAGTTTCAGAATCAGCTCACGGTCCATCTCTGTACGTCACTCCATTGTCCAGTACTCTAAAACCTTCACCTGCAATTTACTATCGCAGCTGGAGGGATACACGAAGTCATTTATGTGCATATGCTACATGCGCCAGGATTTAAAAGCAGGGAAAACCCTCAGTAGCCTGGGGTTTCTGGAGAAAGTGACAAGGACAGAGCTGATCAGGTCACTGTTGACAAATACGGTCGCGAAAGGTCCAGCAATGCTCTTTATTATTCTAGAATGTATGGGAGGATGATAATCTAGAGTCAAAAGTCTAGACACCAGATATTTCCTTTTCTTTTTTTACAGCAGGATTCTAGAGATTGTATTTGTATTCTTTAAACTATCGTCACTTTAAAAGTAAAATGGAGTTTGAGAACAAGGAAGGTAATCTTAATTAGTTTATAATTAAAAAAAAATCTAATATAGGCCAATAAAAAATGTAGATCTTTCCACAGTATTGGGTCTTTTTTTTTTTCAATCTGCTTGAAGAACTATTTCCACAGTATATCAAAGATTCATTTATTATAGCATGATTACAAAGGATGGCCTGGTTTTCATGTTTTAAATCATATAATAGTTGCCGTCATTTTGAAAACTAGATTGGCATCATGAAAAACTTCTACAGTTGACTAAATCGTGGTTGGTCGAAGCACGTTCTTCATCATGGCTACCAAACCTAATCGGGGTCGTGTTTGGAATGAAACATAAGTTTCACAAGCATAGCTGCAATACCAAATGCATCTTTAGCATCTTATTGTCAATAGAAAGTTTATACTGTTGACCAGTTAACTGTATTTTATACATACACGCTTATCGATAATTATTAAAAAACTAAATTGTTAGTTATAAAGGAAATGAGATTGGAATAACAAAATATTCACCAACTACCTTTGAAGTTTTGTTCGAACGGAGATTCATGACGCAATGTAAATAGTTTCCCATTATAGATTTATAGGTGGACGGGTCGGCCATTATGGGCCCGGACCCGATCAAGACGACTTGGGAGTCGATCGGTCCACTCATTGGAGATTGACTCTACATCTAAAGCCCAAGCTCCTCTCCGGCCCATTAACAGAAGGTAATGTCCCATGCAAGCACGTAAAACCTAAA
>JANIHY010000209.1:54635744-54648927 GCA_027479065.1 Erythroxylum brevipes | reverse complement strand
TTTTTAAATTTTTTTATTTATTTCCAAAAAACTAAAAAATTTAAAATCCTAAAACTTAATTTCACATAAATCTGATTACATCTGATTTCCTTAAGTTTCATTTTTTTCCTTAAAAGCTTCATGCTTCATCTATTTTCTTTGATTCAAGTAATTCCCTAAAACTTATTTCAAGCTATTGTGGGTGGAGTCTATTCGAAAGCTGATAGTATTGCCGATGAAAATGTATCTTTGAGGTTCAAAATGACCAACCATGCCCTAAAAGGGAGCTCCAAAACCCAGCTAAATATGTGGGTTAGCCTTCTTAGCTTTTTATTTGACCTAATAACAAGTAGGTTTCTTTAATTATTGTTGCCAACATTGTTGTAGTACTGGATTGTGATGATGTTCATTTATTTGGGCACATGTGCATTTTTATAACTCCTTTATTTTGGCCAAAGCTTTAGTCTTATTGTTTTAGGTTTCTATAAAAGAAACAAAATCACAAAAGGAATGGAAGTGATGAAGTTTCTTTGGATCTGAGAGGGGGAGGAAGGGCTTAGGAGGGAAATGACTCTAAAACCTTGTGCCTTTGTGTTGTATCTTTATCTTGGTCTATTTGTTGTTTGTGTCTTTGAGATTTTTGGAGTGGTAAATAATGTTTGTACTAATTTGTCTATGAAAATTTTGTCTCTTTTCTCTAAGCTTTTTGGGTTTAAGTATTTGAAGTAAGATATAGCCATGTATGAAAGAGTAGAGCGTTGGTTTATGCCCTACAACTAATTGGTTGATTAATTTAAAAACATTCTTTATCTTATACATATTTAGATATGTAGGATAAAGTTCATGGGATAATTATATATTGCAAATAAAATTATGATGTTATTATAATTATGGCATTCATATTGTATTTATGTATTATCCCTAAATATTTATAGTCATTATTCTATTAAAACTAGACATTAATAGAACGTAAAAAGACTAGTAAATGTTACGTTTTCTCTTATGAAGTAATCATTCTTATAGGCTAAATTATGGAGATACATAAATAAACGCATGGATGCTTGTTAGAGAACAAGTTCACTAAATTGACCCTATATAAGAAATTCATTTGGAACATTACTTGTATGTTTATGGAAATTCTTATTGTAATGATTGTATAAGTGATCCTTTGACTTGAGGTCTGCAATGTTATCTTGCATAGGAATTTTTATGTTTTTATGCTACTTATGACTTATTCTAATTACAGGTAGTTCAATCAGTAGTCATTAAACATAAACTATATGGAGGTAGTTGAGTGATCAAGATATGATTCATCACCTTAAATTAATTAGAGAAAATGTTTCATTGTTATCGATTAGTATTGATTTGAGAATCTTTGACCAAGGTAGAATGACATTTTGTAAATGGCTTACCCATGTTAGTAATTGACTTAATAGCTAATGATAGAGCACTAATATAATTGAACTTAAAATAAGTAGACATTAATTTCATACTCTGTGTTTAATCACAACAATGTATGATGAAATGATTGTATTATACAAAAAAATTATGCACAGAAAGGTTAATTAAAATCACTTTGACATTCTTAAATATTTGGGTGGTCATGACGTATTGTTAAACGCTAATCTTAATCTATGGATCTAAATTGTTTAATTAGATAATTAAAGAAAAATTAAAGTAGTTTAATTAAGTGGTTTAATTTATCTAATATTAAATATATTTTTGGGTTATAATTTGTATCTATTACTGATAGATGTATATTTGATCATATTTATACCCCATATTTGACGTATTATTTTTGCTTTATTTTTTATACTTTTATTGTATATTTGGTGCTTAATTTGTTCCATGTTTTTTATACTTCATAATTGTCTTCATGAACTTAAAGGAAAAGAACTCGGATGAAAGCGCAACTTAAAACAAAGATTTGAAGCAAAAAAGAGATACACGACGGTGCACTAACTTGTATAATTCTCTTAGATTGTGCAAAATCACGAATTCTAGGTATTTTGGATTATACAAGGTCGTGGATTAGATTGTGTATCACATAGGACCCAAAATTTTTATTTTTGGAAAAGTAAGTGATAAATTCATTCAACAATGTGGAAATTACATAATGATTCATTTTACACCTATAGAGGGTGGAACTAATACAAAATTCTACTAACTACGATGTCATGTAAACCAAATAACAACAATTTCTATAAATTTAGTTTCATCTTAATATGATTGGAAATGAGTTGTTGATTAGTAGTAACCATGGTTATCATTCTTAGCTTAAGTTAGAATTGCATCCACCCATATTCCTCAAAATCTTTCGCCTTTTCAAAGATTTTTCTCATCCTCCATGTATAATGCAACAGCATAGCAAAGCCAATTCTAAAGAACTTATGATCCTACCTACTATTCCATCTCAAATCATCAACCTAAATTAGGTAATTCACCGAACTAAGATTTCAATTTTTTAGTCTAAAGATGTTGAGAAATGCACCCCATATTTGTTTAACATGAAAGCACTTGAAGAATATGTGATCTAGTGTCCTCTCCAGAGCATAAAGGGTAACTTGGATCAAGAATTCGAAACTTGATTCTATCTCTGATTCCTAATCTTTGCATTGCAACTAACTATAAGATTAAAAGAATGAGTTGGTGATATACCTAATCCCCATATTAGAGTATGAAAAGGGAACTTGACTATAGGACCATGTAACATCTCGATACCTAATAATAAAATTGGAATACTGAGTATTACCACATTCTTAAATACCTAAAATTTCGAATTATAAAATTTTCTATTTAAATCCTTATTATTCTAGCAAATATTATTCACTTAATAAATTTTTTTTGATAGTTTCCTTTATATTTTCTTAAGACATCTTACAAGAAACTTAAATACAATTCTCATTTATTTTACTCTACCATCCATCTCCATATCAAACTTCTTTGATAAAATAATTTGTCCATCCACTAATACATTTCAACTCATCTAAATCAAATTTCATACATAACTTTAATATATAATTTATAATATAATTCTATAAGATCTTTCATTTCTTTATGTGTGCATGTCATAACCAAAAGTAAAATATAATTCTGTAGTATATCCACCTCGTAGTCTTCCTTAATCCTTTATATGACTCTAGTTTTTGTAGTAAATTCACCACAGTTTTCTTCTAATATTTTTAAAACTTATGCTCGAAAAGAAAACCACACGTTAAACTATAGGCTTAGTGGTGTTCAAGCAATTCCATTTATCCGATTCAATTCATTTAACCAAAAACATGCATAACATATAATATTTTTCAAATATAGATATCTTCATTCATTTCTAAAAATAAATAAGCATTAAAATTAATTTATGAAATTCAAGTGTATCTATCATATTAATTCATACCTAATTACATAATGATCAATAAATTTTACAATTTAATTTTTCAATCAATTACTACTTCCTATTGAAGTTCCTTAATCATTTGTTATGCATTTATATATTTTTATATAATTGCCCAAAGGCAAAATCCAACAGAATTGCATCGTCGAGTCAGATAAGCGAGATTTTAAAATACAAGATCGAGTTCTCGAAACCATACGATCCTTTTGTATATCATTTGTCGTTACTCTGTTTTACTATTATATTTTTATATACATATCGGGACTGAGCTCTTAGAGCCATGCAGTCTATAACAAAAATCAAATATCTTACGCTAGAACCGAGCTATCAAAGCCATGCAGTTCGGTAATATATATCATGACACAGTACTATTAACTCCCTAATTGGTGTGCCAACCTTGTCACATTATTCCAATTCCTATCTATTTTACTAAGGGCAAATCTAATTAAAATTTCATTGAAATTTAATGATATAGTCTCATAATAGTCAATTGAAGTTATTTCAAATTAAGCTAAAGTAAATGTCACCCGTTAATATCATTTTTGCTTTTGCCTTAGTCAATTGAAAATAGTTTTGCTTGTTTTTCTATTATAATCATGATACCCACAAGCTGTAAAGCTCATCCCTCCCCCCTTTCATTTCGATCTCCAGGTAACGAGAAGAGATCGGATGAAAAAAAGTCAAGACATCCGTCTGTTTGTGCATATGATGTGTTTTTAAGTTAGATTGTTGGAAGATAAGTCCTTAGACTTTTGTTGAGAATTTTGGAGTTGTATTATCTCGTGTATTTTGGATTTTAGTATTGACGTTGTATTATGGCTAAAAATACCATTAATAGTTTGTAAGCATATCAATTCATGATGGTCATGAGTTATGAAATTGTGTATGGATATGGAATGTGAATTTGTTTATAGAAGAGATGATATGAATGTGATTGAGTTGGTTGAAATTCCGGACAGGAGGTCCGATGAATTGTGATGATTGATTTGAAATATTGAAGTGCTTATTGTGTATGAATTGTGGGTATATCGATATATGTGTAAGGTGCTTTATGGCAAAAGAAAAATAAAATTTTGTTCAAATGATGAGAAATGAATGAATATGAAGAAGAAAATGAAATGAGGTTTGAGTGTGAATGACATCAATTGGATATTGAAGTTACTTTGATTGAGAAAAAAGAGAAAAAAAGGAAAAAAAACTATACCGATTTGAATTGGTTTAGACTAGGTGTCTTTATATTTTTTTCAATGTTGAATGTTTGTTTTGTTTTAAAAGTATGCATTTTCAGATGTCGGAGTTAAGAGTTTTATCCTTACGCATTTTGTTTTCTTTGATTCCGAGCCTTTCGATTTCTTTGGTTCCTTAAGCTTCCGCTTCCTTTGGTTTTCGATCCGAAGTTGGCCCACTTTCGATTTTTGATTTCTTTTGTTTTCGCCCACTTTATTTTTCGATTTCTGATTCCGAGGTTGGGTTCCGAAAACGGGTCCCAACATCAACATAAAGGCATATAATGACATATTGATCTAATCATTTTGTAAAATGAGATGCATTCATAACATAACCATTACTTACTAAGGTTTTGTCAAACTTCTCATAACACTATTTAGGAGCTTCTTTAAGACCATACTTTCTAAGCTTAGACACCTTGTTGTCATGATTAGGAACCACATAACCCTCAGGTTGTTCCATATATATTTCTTCCTCTAACTCACCATTGAGATATGTGGTTTTCACATCCATTTGATGTACTACTTGTACTTAAATGACATCAAGGGTGAGTAGAGTTCTAATAACGTCAATTTTGGTCATAGGAGAGTAGGTCTCAAAATAGTTTATGCCTTTCTTTTAGTTGTAACCTATAGCTACCAATTTGGCTATAGATTTTTCTATAGTTCCACCAGGCCTCATTTTGTTTCTAAAGATCCATTTACATCTAATTATAGGTAATCAACTATGTTTCAAGTATGGTTTGTCATTATTAAATCAAGCTCAATTTTAATGGCTTCTTTCCAAAAGCTAGAATTTATGGACATCACTGTCTCTTCATATGTTTTAGGATCTTCCTCAATTGAAAAGATAGAAACAATGCCCTCATTTATTCTATCTAAATCATAATTTTCAACTAAGAAGGTAGTAATAAAATCTAGTCCAAAACTACTTTCAATTATTTTTCTCTTATTTTTCCTAGGTTTATTTACATGTTCATTTGCAACAGAGGAAGAAGTAGGCAAAGACAAAGGCACATAAACAATATTAAAAGGACCAGTAACATTATTAGCATATCATTTTTCTTTAATGGAAAGACATGTTTAAAAAGTTCTAAATCTTTAGATTCACAATATAGTTATCACTTAAAGAAATGTATCTATATGCAATACTATTTTGAACATAACAAATAAACACATAATTAGAAGTCTTAGGCCCAATATTGGTCTTTCTAAATTCTAATAAGCCAATTTAGATATACACCCATACACTTCCAAATAATTAAGGTTAGGAGCAAATCCTTTCCATAACTTATAAGGGGTTTGATTAAATTTTTGTGAGAATTTTATTAAGAATAAAGCACACAAAAATTACTACTTCCCCTCACATATTGTTAAACATTCTAGAACTCAATAACATAAAATTCATCATTTCCTTAAGTGTTCAATTTTTCACTCAGCTACACCATTTTGTTGGATGCTTCAAAGCACTAGTATCTAACACCCAAATAGCTTTGCTCTCCACTAAGTCAACCTCCACAATTACAACAACTGTAATTCCATCATTGTTAGCAAGATTGGCTTGGGGAACAAATTGAGCATCATGCTTTTAATCTTGGTTTTGTTGGCCTTTACGATGATAACATTGATATGCCTTATGATTTGGTTTGTCCCTAACATAATAGGCTACCTTCTTCTTTAAAGTCCTCCATCACCATTTTTAAACTAGTCTTGCTTTTTCTATTGCCCATCCTTTTGATTCTTCTTATCATGACCTTTGAACTTGTCCTTAGAAGTACCAGTAAAAATCTTAATTAAGTTAGCTTTAATAGAAATAGAAGAAACAAAATTGAGCTTATCTTTAAGGCTATTAGCTTCCTTAGTTCTCATGTGATTGATCAGCTCATAGAGATCTATGTCTTTCTTCTTTTTCTTCAATTAATTTCTGTTATCACTTCAAATGGTAAAAACTTCTCTAATAACACATTTGCCTACTATATCTCACATATCTTTATGACCTCACTTAAAACATCAACCAATAGGTTTTCATATTCATGACTTGCTCCATTGTTGGCTTATCATCTAACATTTGAAATTCTAACCATTTTCCCACATCATATTTTCTCTTTCCAGCATCATCTACCCCTTACTGCTTCTCTGTATTGTCTCTAATGTCCTTAACAAATTTTTTATTCACAAAAAGATTAAATAGATAGTTAGTCATATAGTTTAGCAAATATCCTATAACTATTCTCTTATCTTTTTCATGCTCCACTCTGGCTTCTTCTTATGCATTTTTAACCTTGTTAATGAGGGAAGTAGTAGTGGGATTAGTAGGAGTTTCATCTCCCACGCTATAGTAGAAGACCAACTGAGGCCTTACACAACCCCAGTTTCTCAGCATCAACATCTTTAGTCAACATGTTTGCTAGATTCTTAACACTATCAATCTTCTTCAAACACATCTTACCTTTTTCTACCAAACTGCGAGTGAAATGGTACCTGTGTCGGATGTACTTGATTTTAAAATGATACACTAGGTTCTTCACCATCTATATGGTACTCTGACTATCAATGTAGAGAACTTGGTGCGGAGTTAGATTCGCAATCGTGGGCTTGGTGTACAGTCCAAAATATATTATCAGGTTTTATATCTCAACATTCTCTTTAGTAAATGCATTAACAAATTGTAAATTTCTCGTGTAAGATTGTATGGATTGTTTATTATTATTATTATTATTATTATTATTATTATTATTTTACATTCTATCAGAATTAATTAGAACCGGTTAATCTTGATTATAATGTACAGCTTCATTAAGACCTTATCATTTCAACCAAAATAAATTAAAACATTTTAAATCCTTTTACTGATTTATTTTGCGAAGGCAATGCTAGCTTTATATTCTGTTTAAATAATTTTGTTTCTGCGATGATATTTAATTAGAAATGATGAAACTTTTAACCTTGTTGGTACATGCTTAAAAGTAATTAAGATCTTGGAACTGATCCCATAGCAACCCCGATTTCCCCTTTTTGCCTTTTGGAAAAGGAGACTTTCCGCATATATAAGATGTTTAAGTTCAATCAAAAACTTTTTTCCAAAAAACTTTTGAAAGGTTCCTTTTAATTCCATGAATATTTTGTTGCTAGAGGCACGAAATGGAAGAAAACCTGCTTGCACGTCAACAACTGTATGACCCTGACAGGAACCCTGGCATTATCTTCTAAATTAGCTCCAACTTTGACTTCAGGGAATACATTCCCTTCGTGCCGTCACGAAGCCCAGCATCCTGAATTGCACTCTCAGCACATACCTCAGGTAGTGAGCACCATATAAAGGTGAGGAGTCCAGGGCAGTGGGGCATCGCGTTAAAATCAAGGAGTTGGAGAAAGTATAGTGTTAGGATCATCAAACAAGAAACGACAATGGCTTCTTTTTATAGTCCATGGACACTTGCGTTCTTCTTTTTGGGATTAACAACTATGATCATCGGCAGGACAACCGGTGCCGGTTATTCTACGCCCGTTTTCCAGCCGAGTCAATGGGAACTCGCTCATGCAACGTTTTATGGCGATGAGACTGCCTCCGAGACCATGGGTATACAATATTGTAGTTTTGTGTCCATTATATGTGGCTTGAAAAATTGTATATTTTGGCTTCCTAGCGAAGAAAGGATTAATTGTGGGCTAATAAACTTATAGGAGGAGCTTGCGGGTACGGGAATTTGTTCCAAAACGGCTATGGAACAGATACGGCTGCATTGAGCACAGTATTGTTCAACAACGGTTATGCATGTGGAACTTGTTACGAAATTCGCTGTGTACAATCACCCCATTGCTTCAGCGGGGCATCATCTACAACTGTAACTGCTACCAATGTCTGTCCTCCTAATTGGTCCCAAGACTCTAACAATGGAGGCTGGTGTAACCCTCCTCGAGTTCACTTCGATATGTCCAAGCCTGCATTCATGAAAATTGCAGATTGGACGGCCGGCATTATCCCAGTAAAGTACCGCAGGTATTTCTCCTAGTACCCTTTTTCAACCAACAACCGTAGTTCTTTTTTTATACCTTGAAGGAACCAATATATAATCGGACGGTTTGAAGTTAATAACATGGAGAACAAAATTTTTCGCAAGAGATATAATTCAAGTAGAAGTGATAGAATTTATAAGTTTGATGTAAATTATGATCCTTCCCAAATGATCTTAAAGATAGGGTTCTCTATTTATTCTTGAAATACTTTATATTAGGGAAGGAATATAGCTAAGCATATACTCCTTAACTTATATTTAACATTAAATTGATAAGGAATTGAAGTTTCTTTTTATATATAATTTAGTATAAAGAGAGGGAGGAAAATGACCCTTAGGCCTAAGTTTAAAGAAAAGCTTGAATGTTATTAACTGTATGTTATACAGAGTGCCATGTGCGAGACCAGATGGACTTAGGTTCACATTCCAAGGAAATGGGTACTGGGTGTTGGTGTATGTGATGAATGTAGGAGGAGGAGGTGACGTAGCTGGCATGTGGGTGAAGGGGAGCAGAACAGATTGGATAAGCATGAGCCATAACTGGGGAGCTTCATACCAGGCATTTGCTAGCCTTGGAGGCCAAGCTCTGTCTTTCAAGCTCATTTCTAAAACAACCAAGGAGACCATCTTTGCTTGGAATGTTGCTCCTTCCAACTGGAATGCGGGATTGACTTACAAATCAGATGTGAACTTCCATTGATGTTTCAAAGTTCACATACGGCTCCTTATTCAATTTCACCCTTTTCACCACTAAGGCCTTTCTTTACATGGCCCATGTTTCCTTCTTTGTCGCGACAATAGTTTCTTTGTGATGGTATGATCGCATTCTTTTATGTTAGTCAATACTTAGATTGACGGTATGCAATTTATTATAAACAGCAAGCCATAGATCTTTTACAAAGTTTTGCTTTTGACTTTTTTCAATCATGTTACTGCAGAGCCTAAAGCTTGCCACTTTCATGCCAAACTGTTTGTTGTGGTTCTCTTAAAAGAAAGTTCTAACTTAAAGTTAGTGGTCGCGTGATGTAAATGACTACTTTACATGGGGTTTTGTTCCATTATTTATCTTTTAATAAAATCAACCATTCATATAATATTAAAACATCTAACTTCAAAATTATCACATCGAAAGACAAGAGATCTTTTTATGTAAAATACTATTCCTAAGATTTGAAAATAAAGAAAAGAAAAAGAATTAGAATTTATATTAGTAAACCTGTGAAGAATGTTTAATTGACAAAAGTCTTATCTAACCTGCTACATATCTTCTTAAACATTAGGTTTTTTGGGTTACAAAATCTCATTTAACAACAATATGATATTATATTTGAGTACTGATAAGATGGTGAAATTCACTTTCTAAAGATTTGATCAACACAAATTTTCCAAATTTTATCTCAATAAAAATTATTTTTTTAATAAATATATGTGTTAAAGTAAAATGGCAGTAATTAAAAGAACTATCTTATGTGGTAAACTAAGATAATAAAAACTTGAAAACAGAAAGAAAAAGAAGAACAAATCATTTTCAAAACAATTGGAAATGGGCATGGTAAAGTAGCGGAACGTGAGACCCACAAAGTTGTGAGGTGGGGGACAAGTCATCAATCACCAGGGCAACCATTGCCTTCAAAACCAAAGCACGCTTGCATTGCATGGTTCAAAATGTGACATCAACCCCACTCTCCAAATCATTCCTCCCACCTCACCTCAGCCCCTTTATACCTCTTCTACCACAAGCATAAACTTTTCTCTTGTATTACTTCGTATCTAGCTCACTCCAGTGCAGGATTGGTCAGCTTAAAATAAAAAGCTCTGTGTCCGATTTAATTGTAATTTCTTTTTTTTTAAGTTTTGGATTTATTTAATCTACAATTAAAATTGTTTTAAATTTTAAAATAAAATCTGATTTAAAATTTGCTGGATTTGAATTCCCTTAGTTAATTTTAAAGTCAAAATGCTAATTATACACAGAACAAGGAAGTTCGCTCCCCTTCCTCTACTAAAGTCTAGATTTCAAAGCCTTTTAACATGTAATGCAAAAGAGAAGGTTACCCATGTAAATGATTTTATTTGCCATCATATCATTTGCTGTTCGCTACAATAATTTTCCTCCACCAATTGTGGCATTGTTCACTCTTGAAATGATACGGCCCATCTATTCTTAACAATTAGACGGTGAGATTCCTCGTCAAATCTTCCGTTTCGTTCTAATTCTGTTTCATTAAATCTTATCCATATATTTACGTAAAATTTATATAAATGTGTAGATAAAATTTAATAAAATATGATAAGAACGTTATAATTAATTAGAACAAGAGATTTGATCTTCGGGTGAAGCCTAAAGTCTAGAATTGGAAACAATTAAGAATTGTTTTAATACAAGCCATCCTTTCCCGAGTTCTCCATTTCCATGTTAGGCGTAAAATGAGGACAGAAACTCATTCTCCGTAATCCTCGTGACTGGAGTCTTCTACTGTCAAAGCCACCCAACACAGGTTTTTCTTTTCAAATTTATACCTATCCATTCATTTTGAAATGAAATATTCAAAATATTCTTAAACGTTGATGATTGCATTGAACTATTTATTTCTATAGAGAATCTAGGTTCATAGAGCCCCTAATTAGTAATTAGAAAGAAGAATAAGGAGGTGCTTACTTTGTTGGTATGGTAAAAAAAAAAAGAATAGGGAAGGAATGAAAATGATGGTTAGTGATACATTATAATTATTTGAAGAAGATTTTATATCCTCTTTAGGAACAATTCTGTGTACTCCCAATGTAGTAAAGAATGGAAGTCATTTCTATTCACTATATTCATTATAAATTTTATTATCATTTTTTTTCACGAGAATGGACCTTTTTTTTCAATTCTGTCCTTTAATTTTTTTAAGGAAAGAAATTTAATATTTCAATTATTGAATTTTATTAAGGAAAGACATACATTTTGCATGTATATTAGATACATATATGTAATCCTTTGGAAGTATAATATATATCTAATCATATAAAACGTCTCTCCCCAAATTTCGTATTCAAGCTTAAGTACTCTCAGAAATGATCTGTCTATATAAATATTTGCGAGTAACCATCTATTAGTTGCTTTTAATCCTGTCGAAAGCATTCTCCTCATCATAAACGTTCCCACGCATGCCATCCAAAGCTTTCCCTCTTCGCATCTCCATTCGTTATCCATCCTGAAGTAGCTGACGATCTAGAAATTATTTCCAAAGAAACCAAAACTCCTTTCCAGTAACCAGCCACGGAAAATTGTAAACAACTCTACAACCACATGGCCAATCTCTTCTATCATCATGTTTTAGTAGTACTTTTGTTCGCATCTGCGAGAATTGAAGCTCAGGGTATAAAATCTGCTCGTCTTCTTGATCTTCTCATCCGAAACTACACGTTCAAGTCCTATGACATACACATCAGAACTGGAAAGATACACGCTGTACGATTACCAGCAAACTTCTCGGGGATCGTAGTTGATACAGCGAGCTTTCGATGTGGAAGTCTACGACGGTATGGAGCTCAGGTAAAGGAATTCCATCTGGGCGTCGGTGTAATAGTGCAGCCATGTGTACAGAGAGTTGTTGTAATCAGGCAAAAGTTAGGATACAATTGGTCTTCTATATACTATGATAACTATGATTTACCAGGGTATCAGCTTGTGTCGCCTATTTTAGGCCTACTAGCTTATCATGTTGGTAATGGTATGAATTTTAGTGACTCTTTGGAGCTTCGAATTCATGCTGGAGAAGCACCAATAAGCATAGACTTCAGGAATACAAGTACTTCCAATATATCATCAGGAAATGACAGAATTCTCTGTGCCAATTTTGAAAATGATGGTAAGGTGACATTAAAAGACCTGGAATCACCAAACATTTGTGTGACTACAAGACATGGACATTATGGTTTGGTGATTAAGACACCTCCTCCGCTGGAATCAACAAGAAAGGATATCAGCACGTGGAAATTGGTGTTTGGGACATCCATTGGGACCGTATTAGGTGTCTCTCTGTTGGGGTTGCTGCTGGTGGCCATGTTTGTCAAGGTGAAGAAGAAAGCAAGGATGGAGGAAATGGAGAGAAGGGCTTATGAAGAGGAAGCTTTGCAAGTGTCAATGGTTGGCCATATCAGGGCTCCTTCAGCTTCCGCAACCCGGACAATGCCTACTATTGAGCATACGTAATTTACCTTACCCTTCTAGATGATCATCAATAGTTCTCTCCATTATGAACATTATTCTTTCTGTATTACTAGTTGACAAATAACAGGTGCTTGGTGTTCAGATTCAGCATACATTCAATCAAATTTTGCGAGTTTTGACTGATGCGACTCTTGTTTCCCCAGTTCTGTCTCATATGTCAAAAATATTTAGACAATCTTTGCTGAACTTTGTGTAACATGCCTAAGTCATTTGATGCAAGGTAGACATCATCTACATACAGAAGTAGAAAAATGACCTCCCTATGAATTTCTAGTATAAACACCTCTTAATTTTATTTTTCAAAGCCAAATGAGATCGTTACCTCATTAGTACTATCTTGTACTATATGATGAGT
>JANIHY010000209.1:54610199-54623192 GCA_027479065.1 Erythroxylum brevipes | reverse complement strand
TGATATAAAAATAATATTTATATATTTGTTTTAAAAATAAAAACATAAAGTTTAGTAATGATAATATTTATTATTCATAATAAAAACATATTAATATTTTAATTTACAAAATATTATTTTTTAAGAAAATTAATTGAGTATATATTGAAAACATTTAAGAAGTCAATAATACAACTTCTGAGGTTTATACAACCCTTGCCAAAACAACAAACTATAGTGCAATATCATACATTTATTAGTCATAGAGAACTTATCAAAACGACTATGGATCTAAGCCACAACATTACATAGGACGACAATGTTTCAAGATCAACGAACATTCTCAATAAAAGAGGTAAATTTTCCCCTCCTCTGTAGCTGATGCCTGTAATCTTCCCCAATTAGGGTTGTAATCTCCAGTGCCAATGGAAGCCCTGTTTCGCAACCAACACTCATAGGTGAGAAGGTTCTGTCTGGTTCTTCTTTCCTTGCTCCTTTTTCACTTGATCTATCTCCTCTCTCCTCAGGCCAAGTTTACTGTTGAGATTCTCATAGAACCTCATGACACTAGATATAACCTTTCTTTGGGGGAATGGAGAAGGATCTCTGATAAGGTATTTAAACATTTCTCTTTGAATTGTATTTCCTTTCTTCACCTTGCACATTAAATTCTCCTTGAAACAATCTCCACTTTCTCTAGCTTTCCTTATGTTTCTGTCCTCTGATTGTCTTGCATGCTCTTGTGTTGAAGCGCTTAGCCTCTTAAACATTCATAGAGGCTCAGATGTTTCTATTACATATTTGGTTAAGGTTATTCAGTAGGATGAGCTCTTTGAGTTCTCGTAGTACTTCAGATGCAAGAAGCTCTTTAGCGATTTGATTCCTGAATCATCTGAGATTCCTTTGCTCCCACAACCCATATATACAAAGCCTTTAGGATAGGACATGGATATGTATATCTAGGTTTCAAGTGATTGAGTGATTGGGCAATATTTGTACTATCTCTATACATAGCTGCTGCAAGGACATGTGAAGAAGTGATAATCTTTTGTTTCCACATAGATCTGGCACATTGGACATGTTTTGTCCATTTGCAAATAAGACATTCTATTTGATGTATTTAGTCTATTTTGGATTGCTAACCATGATATAAAGGATACTCTTAAGGGTGGAACCTTGCTCCAAATAACTCAATGTCATTCCACCTTCTGTTTCCTACTTCTTAGCAGATCTTTGGTAGTCCTGTTGGTGAGTTTATGGATAGGTTGATTCTGCAAGTAGAATGTATCAATAGAGTTTGGTTGAGGTTTATAGGATGGTTAGAGATGCCTCAATTGTTCAGGATAGTTCCACGTACCCTCTATAATTATAAAGCTAAGTTTACATTTGAGTGAAGAGGTTTGGGGACTGCTTAGGCTGTTGTAATGATGTATGAGAGGTCACAAGTTAGACCAATTATCAAACTAGACATATATCATTTTTCCATTCCCAATTGTGCAAGAGATGTCTTCCCTAATTTTATCCCTCAACTTCAAAATTTGATTGAGAAAAAGAGAGTAAGAGGTGAATTTTTGAATACTGCATAGACTTCTTTCTTTAAGGAAATAAGAATTGAGCCATTTCACCTAAAGTGAACTTTTATCTGTGAGAATCCACTATAGTCTCTTCAGGATTAATGATTGATTTGTGATCTTGATAAGGGTTATATTCAAGCCTCCTTCATCTTTAGGGAAGCAGATATCAACCCACTTCATTTTGGCTAACCCTTTATCCCAATTTGGATGATTCCATAAAAAGTTTTTAAGGATTCTTTCTATGGTCTTAATGATTCCTTTAGAAAGAAAGATGTGAGAACTCCATAAATGTAGAGAGAAGAGACTTGTTAACCCATGAATTGATCCTTTTTTCTATTTTCTCTAGAAGTGGAATGCATTCCGTATATGTAAGTCTTTTGGTGTAAGTCTTTTAGTGGAGATTGGTAGTCCAAGATACAACAATGGAGCATGTTTGAATTGCACTCCAGTTGATTAAGAGATGAAAGGCCCCAAGGCAGTAGCTTTCTTGGATAAGAGGAAATGACTCTTTGTTGAGTTAAACTGTAGACCTGAGAAATTTTTAAATTTACTAAGGGCTTCTATATAAATTTGTGTAGAGTCCTTCATGGCCTTACAAAATAAAATTAGATCAACTGCAAAATATAGGTTAGTCAAACCAATCTTCTTACATTTGGTATGGTCTCTGAACTTTAGATTCTTAAGCACTTTATGCTTAATAAGAGAGTTGAGAGTCTCCATACACAAAATGAAGAGGTAAAGGGACAAGAGGTCTAGTCTAAGACCTCTTCCTGCCTTGAATGATATGGTAGGAGTTTCATTGATCAAGATAGCCAATGAAGAGAATGAAATGCATTCTTTTATCCACTTTATAGATTGAGATGGAAATCTATAAGCCATCAACAATGTCCATAGAAAGTCCCAACTCACACTATCATAAGCTTTTTAAAAATCAACTTTAATTGTACAGTTTAGAGAATAGTTTGACCTGCAGTAGCCTTTTAGGAGCTCTTAGACAATAAGAATGTTGTCTCCTATATATCTATCTTGGAGGAAAGTGCTTTGGTTATTACTGATATTATTACTTATTTAAACCAAACTGCATACAATATTCTTTTGCAATCATTCTTAAAAGGAACAAAGGCTATATCATATTTCTTTGTTATATTTGATTTGCCTAAATTGAGAATAAATTGACAACAGATCGAATTGAGTTTAATTAGCAGAAATATTAATAGATTTGATCGCTGTAAAGGCTTCAATTAGATTTGATTCATATCACCAATTTCAAGTATGATCAAAGTACATAAGAGTTTTACCAAATTCTAGCTTAACATGATTCGAATTAACACGACCCTTCAAATTTTCTAAAACCCATCATGCAGATTAACCCTCTCCACAGTCACCAATCACCAATTCACCAAGGTTACAAATCCATAATCACCAATTAACCATGGAAGATTTTATGCAAAATGAGAAATTAAATAACACCTAAGAAACTAATCAAATAGAGATGTCAAATATATTTAAAAAATCAAATAAAGAAGTCAAATCAATCAAACAAATAGGTCAATCACAATCACAATAGAAAATAAGAAAGTTAAATTGAGAAGTTGTAAAACTAAAACAGAGAGATGATGAAAGAATTTAAGGTTGAAAGGGCAATGAGTAGTAGCAACAACTAGGGAAAGTTACAATATTGCTCAATTGTTAACCTAAATTTTGTCTACATAACAAACAAATTAATGTTGTTTTGTATATGAGAAGTTTAAACTTCAAGTCAAACTTAGGTTAAAATTAAAAAAAAAACTAACCCAAACATACTCAACCTAAGTCAAGTTCAACCCAAGTTAGACTTTCGTACAATCCTTAAAGCCTAGGTTGCCTATATTAGAGCTTGACCCAAAATTTTTATGTTAGACTGATTGTAATCTAGAGCTCAATAAGACTTCAAACAATCTAAGCCCAAATGATCATCAACAAAAAAAATTAGGCCTAAATTTGAATCTAACTCAAAATCTATTTTATCTAAAGATTTATAACAAAATAACCTCTATCTTAAGCAACCTTTGAGGAAGTTTAATTTCTTGTAAAAGGGCTAGTAAAACTACTTGACTTGAATGGTAAAGGTATAATAGATCAAATTCTACGTAGATCAACCTAGTGATTTAAGAGCAAAGAGAAGTTGAAACTTTTCCAAGTTTTGACAAAATAATTTCTCATTTATCATATAAAGAAAGTAGATTAATAAGTTAATTGATTCTATTGATTTCATTAACTATTGCATTTTTTCTATGTAAAAATACAAACAATTGAAGTGAAAACATCATTTTCATCTTTTGTCCATAAAAGTTAATTCAACCCGGTCAATTTAGAAAATTATTACCTTACTATGAATACGATAATTAGGACTTAAAAGTAATTATGACTAGAAACTTTGGTGCTTAATTGAAAGCAGTAGATTATGCCTATTTTAGGTGCTAGACCCTGCTTCCAGAGCCTAGCATTCGGTGCAGACAATGCTAGACTTTGCTTCCGAAGCCTAGCAATTGGAGTCATTGACGGAAACAATACTTGCCCTCAACTATACTAAATCTGTTTCGGGACATTTAGCATAACTTTCTTTAGAGAACTTGTATTAAGTTGTTCTTTATATGGTTCGAAATAAGACTTCAAGATCTACAACTTTTGTGAATACCTTGAAGACAAATTATATTGTCTAAAGGGTCAAAAATGGAGCAGACAATAGGATTAGACGAAACCAAAGGAAAAAAACAGACGAAATGAAAAAACAAACGAATTGGGAAAATTCTCATAACTTTCCTTACAGATATCAGATTAGGGTTTTATTTGGATGTTCAAAAGAGGACTTCAATATCTACAATTTTTATGAAGACTTTGAAGACATATTATATTGTATGAAGTGTCAAAAATGGAGAAGACGATAGGATCAGATGAAGACGAATTGAAAAAGTAGATGAATTGGGAAAATTACCATAACTTTCCCTACAGATATTAGATTAAGGTATTATTTAAATGGTTAAAAAGAAGATTTCAAGATCTACAACTTTTATGAAGACCTTGAAGACAAATTCCATATTCTAAAGGGTCAAAAATGGAGTAGACCATAAGATCAGAAGAAACCAAAGGAAAAAGCAGACGAATTGAAAAGGTAGATGAATTGGGAAAATTGCCATAACTTTCCCAAAACATATCGGATTAGGGTCTTATTTAGATGGTTTTAAAGAAGACTTCAAGACCTACAATTTTTATGAAGACCTTAAAGACGTATTCTATCTTCTGATGGTTAAAAATGGATCAGACGATAGGATCAGACGAAACTAAAGTAAAAGGCAGACGAATTGAAAAAGCAAATGAATTGGGAAAATTGTCATAACTTTCCATAAAGATATTGGATTAGGGTTTTCTTTAAATGGTTCAAAATAAAACTTCAATATCTACAACTTTCATGGAGGCCTTGAAGACGGATTCTATTGTTTGAAGGGTCAAAAATGGAGCAGATGATAGGATCAGACGAAACCAAAGGAAAAAGTAGATGAATTGAGAAAAATTGCCATAACGTTCTCTATAGTTATCATATTAGGGTGTTCATTAGATTATTCGAAAGAGAACTTCAAAATCTACAACTTTTATGAAGAACTTGAAGATAGATTCTATCATCTGAAGGGTCAAAAATGGACCAGACATATGGTATATAAAAGGAGAAGCTTCGATCAACAATAGAAGAAGCATAAAGTCAACTATAGAAGATATGACATCATCACAAACGATATGATGTCATCACAAACGAAGTGACGTCATCACAAACAATATGACATTATCACAAACGATACATCTTTATAGATGATATGACGTCATCACAAACGATACTATTTATACTCCTGAGCATCTCCCTTTATAAGGACCATGACTTCAGACTCTAATGTCCAAAATTTCCATACTATATACCAGTAGAAAGCTAAAAAGATAAGCTACAACTCTCTAGAAGACAATTTTGACTAATTTAGCTTAATTTAGTCCAGATTTCCTCCTGAAGTCTGCATACAATTTCTACACTTAGGAAAGACTTGGATTTTCAAATATACAACAACAAAATAAGCATGCACATACACCTGGGGAACTTTTCAGTTCTAAACTCATTTACCAAATCAACAGAAGCTCATACATAACTTTAATTACATATTAACATTATAGACAAAGGCTTATCACAAAATATAACATATATAGGATGTTCAACATTTAAAATGCTTACGAAGCTATCCAAACGTGATTGAACTAACTTAGTTACAAAAGTGTCTAATATCTTGGAGTTTCCGATGCCTTGCAAAGATTGCTAACCTTCATGTTCTGCACCTGAGGAGGGAATAGTGGAGTGAGCTACACAGCTCGGTGGTTAATATATCTGTAGCCATTGGCAATTGACCATATATTCAAGCATATGTACAAGTATATCTAGCAATTTAAGCATTTGATCAATTTAACTCAAACTTATAACACACAGCATAAACTTCAACCATTAAACATAACACTCAACTATGCATCATACTTGAAATTTTAAAATGCCATGCATAAATAGATGGCTCGAGAGTTCCGTGGAACGAAACAGAGAAACTGAGGTTTACTCTATGAACAAAATGAGTCCGAATTCTCAGGATCTCGTGGCCTCAAGCGGGCAGTCGAGAGAAAGCTATGGGTCAACGTGCATGTAACTAACGAAACGGGTTCCTCTCTAGCCTAATCACATCCAATTTATGCTCAATTCAATCATATGCTCATACTATCATGCCTTTTCTTCTTTTTATTTAACTCAAAATGTTATAATCTTTTTAAGGATTAACATAATCACAATGCATTATGCATTTCCAAACATTCATAATTATTTCAATTTATCACAAATTTACATACACATATATAGGCAAGAATTTGTCCAAATACACAATAACTATACATACATTACCCACCTAATTAACTTGCGAAAATCTAAGTCAAGCTTGCCTTTCCCCTTACTCTTAAATGGGATTCCCTTACGACCTGTTTGGTTCGTTAAATGGAATAGATAAGGAATAGAATAGTTATTCTTTGGAATAGAAAAGATGAGGAATATAATAGAATAGGTATTACTCTAGCCAGATAGGGGATGTGAATGTCAGAGTGGAAAATTGTCAAGCTACCCTCAACCACATTCAGGATCAACTGAGAATTTTACCTAAGTCTTCCAATCTGCTTAATAGGGAATCTGAATCCATTCACGGGTTACTAAGAGCTCTAGAAGATCAGTAGTCTTTCTTCAAACAATTCTCTAGAATTAAATGGCTCAAACAAGGGGATAGGAATACCAACTTTTTCCATAACTTGCTCCTTGCTCACAGAAACCGAAATCACATTCATTCCTTGGTATTGGGTAATGGGAACAGGATAGTTGGGTTAGAAGAGATTCAAGCTGAGTTTGTAGAGTTCTTCCTAGGTTCTATTGGGGTTAAGAAGAATCTTCATTCTTCCAAGGAATACGTGGAAAAACTTTTCCCTCATTCTTTACCAGTCACTTTGACCAATTCTCTTACTGAGGAAGTTTCAGCACAAGAGATAAAGGAGGTTATCCGTGCTTTTAATCCTAATAAGGCCCCAGGACAGGATGGTTTTAATGGGTTTTTTTTTCAGACAAACCTGGCATATCATTGGAGAGGATGTTACTAGAGCCATTCAAAAAAATTTCATTCATGGGAAACTCCTCAAAGAACTGAATTCAACTTCTATCTCACTCATTCCAAAAAAAGCTCACCCTACTACAATGCATGACTATAGACCTATCTCGTGTTGCAATATGCTTTATAAGGTGATTGCCAAAATTCTAGCCAATAGACTTAGAGGGATTCTCCCACATGTTGTTAGCCTAAATCAAAGTGCTTTCATTAGGAATCGCAGAATTAGGGATAACTGTTGGATCCCGATTTGCTTTAAATTTTAATTATTATTTGCTTAATGATTTATTCATGCTTGGTTGTTGTTTAATTATTTATTATTTTAGAATTGGTTCATTATTGTAGTAGGCTTGAATAAAGATTGAAATTAGTTAGAATTAAGTTGGAAAGATTGGTAGTTAGTTAGAATTAATGGGGAGTTAATAGTTGGAGGAGTAGTGCCATATAAGACAAAATAAGGGCAAAATAGGAAAGTCCATGTAAGTGAAGGGCAAAATAGGAATAATAGGCTATTTTTGTGTCTTAAAGTTGAAGAAGAGAGGAGCAATTTTGTGGAAGCCACAAGGGAGAAGAGGGAAAGAGAGAAAAAGTGAGGCGAGGAGAGAAGAAGAAGAAAAAATCGAAAAAGCTAGGAAGGAGGAGGAAAAATCGTGGAAAGAAGAAGAAATCAAGGCTTTCAAGGTAAGTTCTACACCTTTTTCTTGCTTTAGTAGAAAGAAATGGGTTGTTGTGTTATGAATGGAGAAATTTAGAGAGAGAAAGGGGTTTTGTGTTAGGTGTTGGATTGGAGGAAGAAGATGGGTTTCTAAGTTGGGTTTTGGGTTTCCTAACCTATATGGACTATGGGTAGGTTGAATTTGAGTTTTGATTAGGGTTAATTTCATTTGATTATGATTATGAAAATTTGGGGATTTCCATTTAGATTGAAAATTGAATGAGAATTTTTGGGTTATGTTAGGAAATCAAGAACCTACCCAAGAGCAAGAGGAAGTGCACCATTGAAGTTGGATTTTCAAGAGTATAAGGTGGGTAATTTATTTGTAGTTATTGTGTAATGGGAAAAATGCCTTGTGTGTGTATATATGTGTATGTATATGCTTGAATTGATAAATTGTGAATTGCTATAATGTGGAAAATGCATTGTGATGTGTTTATGCTATGTTATGCATTGAAAGATGTATGACATTTTGATGAGAATTGAATTGTGATTATGTCATGTTATGCATTGACAAATGCTTGACATGTTGATATGATTGTTATACCATTGAATTGAATTATGACATTTTGGTATAAGAAAACCATGAGAAAATGAGAGTTCGATATGATTGGTTTGAGCAAGTGATTGTGTTTGGGCGAGAGAGGAACCATTTTGTAGTCACGTGCACGTCGACAAAAGCCTTTTCCCGGCTGCCCACTTGTGGCCCATGAGATCGAAAAAATGGACTCGTTTCATTCACGGTGTAAACTTCGGTTTCGCCGTTTTGTTTCACGGAACCCTCGAGCTATTTGGTTGTGCATTTGCATTTGATGTGCTAAGCTATGCTTTGAATTGAGTTTCATCTAATATGTGATGACGTTATGAATTATGAAATGGGAATTGAATTGTGAATGTTGAATTGTCATTATAATTGTTGTGATTTCGTTGTGTGGGCTCGCCTTTGCGGCTTGAGATGTCATGCGAATGAGGATTGTTCGTTGAGGGTTAAAGAATTTGGAAACCCTCTTATGTTTGACTCCGGTTTGATAGTTGGGCTTTGGAAACGGGGCCCAACACTTTGACTCTAAATCTTTGAATCCCTCTGGTAGTTAACACATTTAGGAATAAACGATCTCCCATTTTCTCTAAAGTTTGGCTCCTCTAATCCACTTAGCTCTTCTATCCATTTTAGGCAACATCAATCTTATTTTCTATTAACTTGACCATCTTTACCATCACCAAAACTATCTGAAATATCAAATGTCTTCTTTTATCCATATCATCCCCATAAATAAGGGACATGCGTTAACTTCTATACAAAATCTCAAAATGTTTCATCTGAGTGATGGCATGGTAAATGTTATCATATGTAAGCTCCATTAGTGCCAAATTCTCATCCTATGCCCCTTTGAAATCCATAACACAATCTCTGAACATATCATCTAGGATATATATATCATCCTCTTTAATAATCCATTTGTGTAAGGATGAAAATTTGTATAAAACTTAGCCTAGTCTCTAAGTTATCGTGCAAATTTCTCCAAAACATGGCTACAAACCTAGGATTGTGATTAGATGTAGTGGAAATAGAAACTCTATAAAGTCTCATGAACTCTTTTTATGTATAATCTCGTCAATTTATCTAATGAGTAACCTATCTTAATAAATAATAAATGAGTTAACTTGGTTAATACCACAAGAAAATTGTAAATTATCAATAGAAAATTCCCTATGGACATTTTTTTAATAAATTAGCGATGTAAATTACTTTCTGTAGGTAAACTTGCTGGAAAAAGGTTTTTTGTGACTGAAAAAATCTGACGTTAAAAGAGGAGGGAACATTTTGTCGAACTTTGCCAACAAAATTTATTAGCAAGATAGTGAAAGTCATTGTAAAAATAGGCGCCAATGGTTCTCATTAAAAATTGTGCACAAAATTTACCGAAGGAAAAAATTCCATAGGGAAATTTCTTACAGAAATATCATTATGTTCAAAATCACATTTTTGTAGGTAATTTCTCAACAGAAATATATTTCAGTAGGTAAATTATCACGGTGTGATGTTTCTGTAAGGAAATTACCTACGAGAACAACATTCCATAGGGAAATTACCTACAGAAACAACATTCTGTAGGGAATTAATCTACATAAACATCATTCTGTATTACCTATAAAATGAGATTCCATCGATAAATTACCTATGGAAAAAACCATTTTGTCGAGAATTTACCTATGGAATCACATTTCTATAGGTAATTTACTTATGGAAAAACCATTTCATTAGGAAATTCAATTAAAAACAACATATATATTTCATTTAAGCTCCCCCCTCTCTCTCTCTCTCTCGTTTTTAACTAAATTGCTCATACTGTTTCTTCCTCTCTTCTCTCCCTCTTTCAAATTTACACTAAGTTCCATTATAATAGATGTTGAATACATATTATCTTCTCCAGCAATAGTGGGTTGGACTCTTTCCCTCTCATTAATCTCTTTGCTCTTCTCCAGAGATAGTTGGTTTGGTTTGCACATACCGAAAATTGCCATAGGTGAGAAATTTTCTCTAAATGCTTCTTTCCTTGCTTTAATCGATTATTTCATGTCTTCTTAATCTAGGATTGAGCTTGATGATATGGCAGAAGGGCTAAAAGTAGCGTAAGCTAGGTAAGAGTCATCTTGTCATTTAACTATGTTCTATTTCCCAATAAAAGAATTGCTCCCTTACCAACTGTATAATATAAGATAATCTGCTATCAATCTTTGATATTTGCAGTGAAATATAAGATTAAGAATGCTTTTTAAACTTTTTAATGTGATACTTTATCAATGGAAGTCCACTAACACAATGTTGTTTGTTAGGTTTCTCTATAAATTTGATGCTTAAATGTTCTAGTCTTTAATGTAATATCTAGAAGTCCTCATTCATAGAAATTAAGCAATTTATATAATGGTTTGATAAATCACAAATATCTAATGATAATTAGCTCACCTTAGATTTTTATATAAATTTCATGAGTCCTTTATATTTTATTTGAAATATTATCTTATTTTTTAGAACTATATGTCACTAGTAAAGCATAGTCTTACATACTTAAGAAAATTATTTATCTTCAGTACTCAAATGTTTTGGAGTCCTTTTGGATTATTCTTTGAGCTTTACTTAACCAACATCTTCTTAGATTTTCCTTGAAGTCACTTTCTAAGTTTGCAAAACCGTTAAAAATGACCAAAATTTTCATGATAATAACATCAAGAATAATTTTTATGATTTTTAAAATTTTGAATATCATTTATGATGCTCTATATGATTATGTTATACTTACATTCTGTCCACGTAAGTTTCTATATGGAGCTTTTAGTCTTGCATAAGTGTGTCAGATATGTAATAGTTTTTTTTATACAGTGAGTGTATGAGCTATATGTATAGATATGTGATAGTTTAGATTATTTTAAAGATGCATAAAATGATAAATAAGATGATTTTTTAATGGATGCACTTAGAACTTTCCCTTAAAAAATTTTGTTTTACCATTAGATAAGATAGAACCTTCTTTGTATCCTATTCCACTCCAATAGTTTATGGTCTTAGTAATTTTCTTTTCCTTTATTGAACCTTTCAAGTGATTCCTTCATATTCTAAAACTTCTTTCATAATGTTTTTATTCTCATTCATTATATCATTACTCTTAAACTCATGGAAGGATGCTTTTAGCTTTGTTGAACTTTATCAATTACTCTTTTTCTTTCACACATGAAATTCCCTAGTTTCTTTGTTCTTTAAGGATACTGTTTCCTATGGTTATTGCAAAAGTCAATTAAATTCACCATACCATAGCTAATCATCACTATTCTCAAGTTATTCTAGATATTTGAACTTATTTTCATGAGCCATGTTGGTTTAGACATGTTATATTTTCCTTCTTGGTTTAGACATGTTATATTTTCCTTCTCCTTTTAATTCACTTAATTTATCCTATATTTCTTTCATTGATTCTTTTTTTGTACTCATTTTTGTCTATCTTCTTGCAATCTTTAAGGTTTAGGAATTGATCCTTGAAGTGGCTTATCTTTTTTACTTTTATACCAAACAATGTTAATCATTTCATTATAATGAAACTTACCTTCACCATTGCTTCATTTTCTCTTTTGTTCTTTTTTCTTCTTTAGCAACCTCTTGAACTTCCTTCTCAAGATATTTCCTCAATGTTGCTTTGAGTAAATGTTTTATGATCATCATTATCACTTTCTTTCTTAGGTTTCAATTATTCTTATATCATAAGTGAGTATTGACTTAATCAACTCCTCTAGTGTTAGGTTGTTTAGGTCTTTTGATTCTTGTATCATTTTGCATATTTTTGTGGCAATATCAATTGCATTTAAGTAATTAATACGTGAAAGTTTCATTAATCTTGAGTTTATTGAGGGAATTCAAGCTTTTATTGAGTATGCACGTTCTCAACTTGCATATATGGATGCATTAAATTTGGTGTCTTATTTATAAATGGATATAAGGGGGAAGGTTAAATGTTAAGGCTATTAGCTATGGATGCTAATGAGATGTTCATTTATAATGGTAACAAATGAGTTAATTATAAACTAATTGCATATTGGGATGATGCTTTAGTCATTATAGAATTGTCGATTGAAATATTGTTAATAGTAGGTGTTGTAATGAACAAGGTTTTAAAAACCGAACCGGACTGTCCGGTCTGATTGAAAAAGGTTTGAACCAGTTAGTGGTCCGGTTCGGTTTCACCTAATAAACTCTTTGTATAAAAACTGCTGGTTTAAACCTTTTTCGATCGGACCAGACAGTTCAGTTCGATTTTTATGACTGTGCTCTGCATTGTAATACGTTTTTAACCAACCATCCATAGAAAAAGATTTTTAGAGTAACACCTGTACGTTCATAGCCTGAACTGACTTCAAATATTTACCTATTATTCTATCGATGTTGTATCTATTCATTGTTTCTTTTCTTTTTCCTATTTTTCGAACTTTCGAAGTTGATGACCCAAAAATTGTTCGTTGATTAACATCAAGATAT